>PVIJ01022168.1:0-16679 GCA_004024925.1 Scalopus aquaticus
GAACCGAATAGAATACCCAGAATTAAAGCCACATATCTATGAACAACTAATCTTTGACAAAGGAGCAAAAAAAATGCAGTGGAACAAGGACAGTCTATTCAATAAATGGTGCTGGGAAAACTGGACAGCCACATGCAAAAAAATGAAGCTAGACTACTACCTCACACCCTGCACAAAAGTCAACTCAAAATGGATAAAGGATCTGGATGTAAGACCTGAAACCATAAAATGTATAGAAGAAAATATAGGCAAAACTCTACACGACATACATCTCAGCAAAATCTTGAAAGACACATCTCTCAAAGCGAAGGAAGTGAAAGACAATATAAACAGATGGGATTATATCAAAATAAAAAGCTTCTGTACAGCAAAAGAGACATTAACCAAAACTAACAGACACCCTACCAACTGGGAAAAGATCTTTGCACACAATACATCTGATAAAGGGCTGATAACAAAAATTTACAAGGTATTTCTCTATTTTTATGTGAGAAGCAGTGTGGACACAGTTTAGAAAATCATAAAATGTGAATAGCTCTAACATGATTTTTGTTTTCATTTTTCCTTGAGAATAGACTACACAGCTGCTGTGGATACATGCAAACTATTTCTTTCAATTGTTTCTTCATTCTTCATTTAGAAAGTTATCACCTATTGGGGCCTCCCCAGTGGCGCAGCGGTTGAGCGCTGCGCTGTGGAGCTGTCCGCAGCAGCGATGCGAGTTCGACGCCCAGCCGGGGAGAATCCCACATGGTGCGGCAGATCTCTCCTGCCTCGCCCGCTGCTCCCCTCAGCAGTGTATTTCTGATCTGCCTGTTCTGCTCCCTGCCCTGTCTCTGGTGAACCCTCTCGCCGCCCCACACCTCTGGTCTGTACCCCAGCTTGTATGCATAAATAAATAAATCTTAAAAAAAAAAAGTTATCACCTATTTACTAGGCACTTTTTTGTGCCAGGCAAGCAGTAAACATGAGGCTTTCAAGTAATGGGTGAATCCAGAAATACTGTCAAAAAACATGTATCTTCCAGAACTTTGATTAAGTGTTTTAAAAGAAATAAGCTCAGCAGGTGGGGGGGGCAGGGGGAGGGGAGGATAAGGGCACAAAATGGAGTACAAAAGAAACACAAGGGACCACGGAGATGGATCACGGGTGAATTGGTGGTGGGTTACCCAAGGGGAATACAAAATGTAAAAGACATAAATAACAATAAAAATATAGTAAAAAAAAATCATAGAGGAAAGTCTATACTACCTCTTATTAGGGACAAAACATTAAAAAACAATATGTCAAGGTGCATATTTCATAAGTATCAAACTCACTTCTACTACCTTGGTGTTTTCACACAATTTATCACATTTCCCAGCCTCCATACCATCATATAGAATTTGAATGAAATGAAATGATCATTTTCCTTTTCTCTCAAATAGCTTCTTTACTTGCTTAAGTTCTCAACCTAAGTTTCATCTCTTTAGGGGGAACTTTCATGACTTCCTAAACTGCTCTAGATTAAATTAAGTCCCTCTCATATATGGATTGTCAACCTCTACATCCCTTTTCAATTTTTCTGTAGTTATTCTATTTCTAATTATTGTGTTTTATCTATTTTTTCTTGTTTCACTTTCCTTTTTAAACAGATTTTATTAACCAGGATAGGCTAGGTTGTGTTACACTAACCTGTGTGGTATTTAGTACAACGGACATTTATTTCTTGCTCATACTTTCTTTTTAGTGGAGGTCAGCAATGGGTTCAACTTCACACAATAATTCGGAGACCCAACAATTGTGGCAGGCTCCAATATGTATTGCAGATGTACCTAGCAGAACAAATGTTTTGTTATTTTAGTTTGTTAGTTTTTTTGGGGGGGGAGTGGTGGTGTTTTTTGGTTGGTTAGGGAAAAGAAATGGGGAGATCAACAATTTTCCTTGTGAGTGGTAGGGAGGAGATCTTGATATTGGTAAATTAAGGTAATTATATTTGAATTGAAAGCCTTAGAAAAAAACAATGGTAAGAAGGAAATAATGTCCCAAATTAGGGCCAAAATTGAGAAAGAGCTTTTAGCTATTCTAATTAGCTTTGATCCAATTATACCACACAAAAGATTTGCCTCTGGGATTGCGAATTCATTCTTAGTGATTATTGAATAATTGTGGTTGGTAGAAAAGGTTAAGAGACATTGAGAGGGGTAAGAATAATCCCCTTTTACAAAGTTTATTGAAAATGATGTCTGTAAACTAAATGGGTGGAGTATTGCAGGGATTGTTTATGGAAAGTAATGGGAAATGTGGTCCACAGACAGGTGCTTGTTGACTGACTCTTACTGCTCTAAATAATAGGTACAGAAGTATAGTGAGCATTAGAAATTAGAGTAAGCATTTTGTCTGACAGATGGCTATTTATAAGAGAATATTTTATTTATGAATCTAATGGTAATCTAAATATATTTTTTAAATTTCAAATTATCACAAATGCATCTGTTTTGTGATTCTGTTTTTATTGTTATTGTGTTATTTCCCTACTAAATGATTTTTTATTATATTTTTAAGAGTCCATGATAGATTGGAAATGAAAAACAAATCTGGCTTATTTAACTGATCGTTTGTGAAGCACTGGTTTCTGCTCTCACAGAATGAAGGAAAGTGATCACTGAGAATTAGCATGTATAGTTATACTGGGACAACAACTAATACCAGAACACCTACCTTTTTCTTTTTAACAATTGACTACTCTAGTATTGTTAGAGAAACATGATGTATTTACTGTATTTGGAGTTTGACACAGGACAAGATTTCTCATATGATTTTTGGAAAAAGTGTTGAAATATGGTCTAGGTACTGGTTTTATGAAGTAGATTGGCAATTAAATTTTCACATACAAAAAGCTCTGGCTTATGAGTCAGTTCTGTGTTTCCAGTTACCGCTCCACCATTTCTGGACACTCTACTTCACCTCTGTGACTACAGCCCAACTCCTCCCTTCATTTGTAATCTCTGATTTTTCATTGGTATCTTTGTACCAGTTCTGGGATGTAAAGTATGAAAAAAAAATTAGCAATTTAATGGAAAAGTTGGGAGAAATCTATGTAAAGAATATTGAATAAGACATATATATTTCAGGTGGCAGAGTTAACTATATAATTTGACTATCAAAATAATGAAACTCATCTTAGATTGAATTATTAGGGGATATATTGACCTAGTGATCAATTTATATTCCACTTTTCTACTAATCTGGATTTGAGTCCATTTCCTTTCTGTGTATCTTTAAAAATAACAATAAACCATTGAAGTAGATTCACTGACCTGTCTTTTATACTGTAATAATGTAAGGGATAGGTCAAATATCCTTTCTAAGCTATTTAATGATCAGACAGAGAAGTAATAATCATGGATAAGATAAAGGTAAAGCTTTTTTCTAGGAAAAATCCAAACCTTTCTCTAAAAACCATGCTTACTGTAATTTTATGGAAAGGAAATTGTATGATATGGTGGTCACTGTCCACTAATAAATGCATTAAAAATATTATTGAGGGCCTCCCTGGTGACACAGCGGTTGAGTGCTGCGCTGTGGAGCTGTCGGCAGCACGCGATGCGAGTTCGATGCCCAGCCAAGGAGAATCCCACATGGTGTGGCAGACCTCTCCTGCCTTGCCCGCTGCTCCCCTCAGCAGTGTATTTCTGATCTGCCTGTTCTGCTCCCCACTCTGTCTCTGGTGAACCCTCTCGCCACCCCACACCTCTGGCCTGTACACCAGCTTGTATGTATAAATAAATAAATCTTTAAAAAAATATATTTGTTGAATTTGTATATCTTTTTCTTGCTATAAGGTTTTTGGTAGTCTGCTTTGATCAAATTTTACTTTGACAGTAGGCTCTCAATTTTTAAGTTTTACAGGATTACATGAGGAGATCAGGGTGGGGGTTCAGGAACTTGTGTTATTAAGAAGTCCTTCAATGGTTTTGATGCTCATAGTTTAAGTTACAATTTGAGAAACAATGATCTAGAGGGATAGTTGAAGTTTCCATATAGATGGTTTATCACAGCTGAATCTTATATGACAATGGCTGGTATGTGTTATTCTATTATTTGGCAAGAATCTGGATTATAGAAATTAAATCTTTCTAGTTCAAGAGGCAACCATGTAAAACTTGACCTTAAATACTTCCTGTTAAACGTACTTAAAATAAAAACATCAGTGCTACCATCCAGTATATTTCTCTTAGCTCTTTGCAGTCAGTAAATACTCTTAATTGTAGGAGTCTTATGAAAGCAAATGAGCCTTCACAGAAAAATACCTATGGAAAATACTGTTAGGAAGATTTACCTAAGAGATTTTATGGATAGTGGAAGAATTATTTAAAATATGATCTTAAAAGTCAAATTGAGTGATATTTACTACTTAGCCATTTAAATATCAAGACATGAAAAATAACTTTTAAGTTTTGTTTTCAATAATTTAGAATATTTACTTTTACTTCACACCTTTACACAGGTGGTCGTAATGTAGACTGGTTCAGTTCTCATGGAAAGCAGAATAGAAGTTTCTAAAAGGACTAAAAGTGAATCTGGCATATGAACCAGCTATGCCAATCCTAGGTATTGACCCAAAGAATACAAATACACTAATTTGAAAGGAAACCTGCACTCCCCTTTATCACAGCACTATTTTCAATAGCCACGATATAGAAACAATCTATGAGTAGATCATAATCATATGAGTAGATCAAGAAGATGTGGTATATGTAGAGCGGAATACTACTCAGTGATCAAAAAAGATAAACATGTCATTTGTGGCAATATGGATGGAGCTGGAAGGGATTGTGCTAAGAAAAATAAGCCAGAAGGAGAAAAATAAACTCCAGATGATGTCATGTATATGTGGAATATAGAGAAACCAAAAAAGAGTCAGACAAGACAAACCTTAAAGCCAACTCGTTAAAGCTAACCACAGATCTGAGGCATCTAGAGGTGAAGAAGGAGAGAGAAGGAGAAGAATGAGGTGGGGGAGAGGTCCCAATGGGTTATGGTGGAGGACTGTGGGTGAGAGTGCTATGGTGACTACACTTGAGGGGGGGAAATCCCAATACTATAAAAACACTAACGTGATATAAAACAATAATTCTTCAATTGAAACAATCTTTACTTATCATTTATTTATTCTGTGACATAGATAGTGCAAGAAGTAAATGGACTAGTGTCATTTTTTAGCTGTATTTCAAAGTAATGCATTTGATAATAGAAAAATAATTCATGTGTTTTGAAGGTTTTAGGTCCTTTGGTCAACCTAGCAATACATAGCAGGTGGTAGCTATTGAATTTCTTAGAATTTGTATTATTGAGTCCCTGAGATGATGTTTGATCTACCCTCAAAAGGAAGAATCAGTCACCTTATTACAACTCAGGCAGTATTAAGAATCATAGAATAAGATGAAAAGAGTATGCATTGTATAAAAGAAAATCTTTTGAAGGAAATTCTGAAAAGTCACACATGGAAAAGAATAGATTTCCTAGATAATAAAATTTCTTTCAAATTCACATATAATTATGAAATTAAATAATCCTAAATCCAAGTTAATTTAAATTTTTAAGTCTCCTACATGTGGGTTTATTAGCTATATCTTTTCTTAAAGCTTCTCTGTTTTATGAAACAGACATAGCAAACTAGAAACTATCTCCCCACACAGGACAATATCTTTCCTTACATAAATCTGCTGCCTAAATTGTGAATCTTGAAACATTACACATTTTTGACATGGTATCCGAAATGAAAATCTTACTTTATGATAATCAAGATTGATAGTTTTTACACACGAAATTAAAGAACCTTGGAGATAGAACAAATGTTTTTATACCACTTCTGTGTTCCCTGTTAAAAACCCTTAGACATACATCATCACCACCACCCTGACTATGCTTCAAAGCAGAAATCCTTCTTATATTTTTTCCGATCATACCTATCTAATCTTTGATCAGAAGTTTTCCATACTTTATGACTAAGTCAACCTAGCTATACATTTTTAATTTAAAAAAAATTTCTTAGGCCAGATTTTAGCTTTCTGTAATTTTCCTCCTTACCCTTTGGCATTACACAAAAAGTCTACCCGTACACCTAAACCATCTGTTTTAAATGTTTGAAGACATCTTTCATTTTTCCTTGAGTTCTTCCTCCAGGCAGGACATTCCAAATATCTCCAATATTTTTCATATTACAGAGTTTGGAGATCACACTGTCTTGTTTACTTGCTTTCACCCATATTGGGTGATTTGTTCATTATGGACAAGGACAGAGTCATTTTTATCTTTTTAATCCAAGGTCTACTGTAATGTCTGGAACAAATTAGACAGAAACTTAGAAATTTTTGTTAGAAGAATATGCCTCCAACATCTGGTATGTTATCTATTTCTATGTCACAAATTATCCCAAAACATAGCAGCTTATGACAACAGACATTTATTATCTCACAGTTTCTGAGGTTAAGGAATGTGGGAGCAACTTGGGTGGTTTTGCATCAGGGCTCTTGAGAGGTTGTAGCCAAACTGTAGACTGGGCTGAAGTTATCTCAAAATTCAGTAGAGTTGCATAGTCACTGTGGAACTCACTCAGATGGTTGTGAAGCTTTGATTCCTTGCAGACTTTTAGTTGGAAGCCCAAGGGAGAGAGAAAGGGAGAGGGGGTAGGGGAGGGAGGGAAGGAGGGAGGGAGGACACTCAAGGGAGAGTCCCCAAGATGGAAGCAGCAGTCATTTATAACCGAATCTCAGAAGTGACATACCATATGCTGTTGGCCATAGACACCATCTGGTACAAGCTGAAAGGGAACTGTAGGAGAGTCTGAGGAGTATAAGGTGTAGGTCATTGGTGCCATCTTAAAGACTAGTTGCTACAGTATCTTCACTTTACCATCCAAGTCTTCAAATGGAAGCATTCTAAGTTTCTTCTGAAGGAATTAGTAATTCCCATAGAAATTAATTAATAGTAGTTGGACAGAGCATATGAGCCTTTATAGGGCTTCTGATTAACTTTAGATAAAATTATTACTGAATGAATACTCTGATTAGCTTTCTCATATATTTCAGATGATGATGTCAATTATTTAATTTCACAATTTTCCAAGGAGAATGATTCCAGGGAGAATGATTGTGCTTGTTAAATGCAGAGAATAGCCACCTGCAACCTGAAATCATACATCTGGTCTTCATCACATTTAATTCTATTTCAGAAATTTAACCTTATGCAAATATGTAATAATGGTTTATATTATAGAGGTAATAATATGTGAAGATAAAGGGGATGTGAAGGTACAGAGGCCATGAATTCATTTTAGTTGTGCAAGGTAATGTGCACAGCAGGGAAGATGAGATGATAAAATTATGCTTACCCTGAAGAAGCTTACAGTAATTATTATTTTTTGAACAGACCTTAACTTTAACCATCATTCAGTTTTCCTTTACCTCCTAGGTTCAGTATGTATAGCCTGCCTGCCAGTTATGATTGAGATGATCCTTATAGTTTAGTGATCTAATTAAAAACAAAGTTTTTTTTAATAAGTGCCTTTATTAAAATATAAGGATACTGTCGTAGGAATCATAATGATCAGCTGTCATTACACAAAATATGCCTGTTTTCCCCGTAAACAAAAATTTCTAATGTAATCAAAACTACTATTGTCTTTTCTTAAAAATATAAACCTGAGCAGCAAAGTAGAGACCATTTGTTAAATGATAATTTTTAATTAGTTTATTTTCTCACACAGTAGAGTCAAACCCTTTCCCCCAGTTATTTGGCATATGGAATCATTCTAGGGTGCTGCTGGAGATTTTACTTCACACTTCAGGTAAAGGTGATTTTTAACTTGCAGAACCTTACATACATACTTTTAAAATTATTTAAAAGTAACTTGGAGTGAAATACCATTACTCTTTTGAGAAATAGAGCAGAGAAATTCAAACTTTAGTGGGAAAAAACCCACACAGCACTAATATGAAGGAATAAAGAATCCAGATTAGCATTTTTGTACTACATTGTATTACTACTGAAATGTGTCATTTCAAACCAAATTTTGAAATTCCATGGAGAGAAATTGTTACCCCCATCTGTAGTTTTAAAACTATTCTGTGGGTGTCTTTCACAAGACCTATGGTTAGATGCAAACAGCAAGTCACACAAGAATATACACACCAGCCTAAAAAGATACAACACATTGAGTTTTCAAACATCATTAAATGAGAAAAATTAAATTAAATTTAGCTTTAATAAAGCTTTAACTAAGAAAAAATTGTGTTACTAGTTTCTCTCTCCTAATGGAATGCCAAATTGGAGTATGTAGGATTACCAGGCCATTAGATTTTTGCTATGCTAACACTCAACCTGAAAACCTGAATTGCAAAATCTTTTGTTTGACAGTAGATGTGATTAATTAAAAATACCTATTATTTATAATAATGGAAAATAAGAGATAATCAACTTGTAAATTCTTTCTTGCGGTGCTATACCTTTGAATTGAGTTCTCAATGAGTAATTTCTGAAAGTGTCTCCTGGCATTTTGCTATTTGCAAATTATGGCTATTTTACTTTAAGAAAACTCAGTATCTGAAGATCATTTTTTACCAAATACATGGAGGAGAGAAAATTGTTATTGTTTGTACTATAAAAAGATTGTTTTGCAAAATGATGCACCGCATGATTCTTATAAATAGGGAGCAACTCCGGTACATGTAAGAATGTGAATTGACTAACAGAAAAGTGATAAATGCAGAACTTTCCAATGTCACATTTGCTGTGGAACTGATTTTTTTTTCAATATAAGACTGTTTATGATTAATTTGTGTTCAGGATGAGTTTAAATCATTTAACAAAAATCTCAGTCCATCTTTGGGATTTGTTTATTTTTTTTTCTAACAGTAATCTTACTGTAGCTTTCAACAATCAGTATGTTCAGTATGATCAAATTTAGCTTTCAGTTCATCTAGGGCTTACTGAATCTCTCTGAATTATATCAACTGAAATTCTAAATGAGGATATAGAACATCTATGATCTTCTAATGCATTGGTTGCCATGGAAGCTGCTCTTCCGGCCTGATTTGATAAATTTTTTTCAAGCTAGTAATTTGATAATTCTTTCTAAAGGGAAATGTCATAATATTCCTGTTATCAAATTTAAAGGCCCAAATTATTTCTTTTAATACATAATAGTCTTTTCCTAATAACTATGATATTTTTGTCATTTTATTTACATTATCCAGATACAAAGACTTGAATTTATTTTTAAGTGTTACTGAAAGTGGTTTACTTTTAATATCCTTTTTCTATGCTAGTAAAAGAGATTATCTGATAAATCCAAATCTTTGAACTATAAAGATGTTTTCCTTGTGAAGTTGTGGCTAATTGTATCACAGTGAATGAAATTTAGGTAAAACTCCTACTGCCAATCATTACGCCATTGAAAGCATTCATTAAAAGCTGCATTTGAATGTTAGCTTTATTACAATGACCAGATGTGGAATCCTGACTCAGAATCTCTCTATCATGTAGTTCTGATAATCTGCTTTCTGAAATGAAATGGAAAAAGGAATAAAAATGGCCCTTGGAATGAAATGTTATGTGCATGGAGAGACACTTTCAGTTTCCCTAAACCAATCTTGAACTTTAACTTTTATTTTATGAATATAGACATAATATCGAGTGTGTATTTGCATACTTAACTTTAATGCTGCATGAAAAATGGGAACATCATGAAATTAATTAGGGCATTTGCTGTTCTTAGCCAAAAGAAAGAAAACAAGTTATTATCTAGCTATTGCCAGTTGTCCTGTAGGTGGCAGTGTGTAGCAACAAGAGGCTGCCCGTGATAGTTAAGAGTAATGCATTGGATCTCTAACAACAAATGTAAAAAGAAAAAAAAAATCAATTCTTAAATCAGAAATGTTTTATTGCATCTTTTGAATTTTGTTTCTTTCTCTAATGTCAGTCTCTGGTTTGAATCTCTGAACTTACATGCCTTGTGTCACTGAAATCATTACCATACATTTTTTGAGGGGGTTCAAAACAATAGCTGTTCTTTAATATGTACCTCCAAACCATCCACCTAATGGTATGAGCCTTCTGGGTGTTAAGGAAAATATTTTGACTGACTGACTAAGTTGGGGTATCGCAAATGCTTTGTCATTTTATGATTTTCAAAACCGGAACACAGAAGTTATCCAGAGTGTTGGCTAAGATATGAAGAACAAATACATAGACATCCTGTCTAAAAATTATACAGAAGTAGGTATTTGTTTGGAATTCTAGAGAAAAACTCCAGTGAATTTCTTTCTGTAATATGCTGTTCCATCTGGTTTTGCTGGGGTTTAGGTTTTGCAGGTCTGCCCAAATGCTTTTTCATTAATTCAAATTTGAAGCTATGTTTATCCCTTTTCATTTTAACCATTTATCAATGCTATAATCACTTTCTTCTTCCGTGAATATAATTTTTATAGCAAAAATACAAATATGGAAAAAATCCTTAATTTTTTTTTCTTTTATTCTTTCCTCCTATCCTAAACCGGAATTACTGAATATTTGGAAATAATGCATGACTTTTACTTACCAATGTATTTTGTAAAGAGACAGTAAGGGGATTAGAGCAGTCCAAACATGGCAGCTCCAAATCTTGATCAGAGACTTTATTACTTTTTACGTAATTATATTCTGTCCATGTCTGATTCAATTAGAAGTTTTCCCAACAAAGCAGGTTATAGCATCTGTAGCTTTTGATCTTCTTTAAGTCTCTGATATAATTGGGCAAAATGATTACTTCAAAAAGAGAACACAAACCTCAAAACCTATCTCACTAATTTCAGAAGATACTTTTAACCCTCTGTGTTTCCTGGAGTTGTCTCTCTAAGTCAACAGTTGGGTTCAGTTGCCAGCTGGAAGTGTAACTATTGCAGAAAATTTCAGCAACCCTTTTATGCTGTGTTTGTCAGCACTGGCTTATTTCTTTTGCCTTCTATTTAAAGGCCACTGAAATCCAGCTGATTAATTCAGTTTATTAAAATAATTTAAAAAAAAAACCAACAAAGCAAAACTCTTGCAAAAGAACTATTTAAGAACCCTTTCCAGCTATTTGATGTCATCCATAGCTCTGCTAAATTGGAAGGGTTTTTTTCTGTCTCCCAGTTGGGTTAATGTTTTCAAATGCATAGTAACAACTTTTTTTCCCTTGACCCTAACTTGATACTTTCTATCTTCAAACTGTGATGCCCTTCTACTGAGTCTCTTGTGTTTCATCAGATTGTCATGTTTTTATGCACTTTATGCTTTATGTACTTTGTGCTTTTGTCCTTTTCAAACTGCTGCAGATGATTGTGAGTTTCAGTTCTCTGACACTACTGTCTTACTCCTTTGTAAACATCTTCTTGTGGGTAGAACATAGATCAGCTGCTGTTTAATAAAGCAGGCATCTCATTTCATTCCTTTCACATCCATCAAAATGTCTTTTCCTAGAGCTGGCATTCTTCCACTATTATTTGGTTAACTTGCCACATACAAGTGATTTTTCATTTCTTGATTGGGAAAGAAGCTCTCAAGGGTGATGCTTTTCTTGTTGAACTGGAGAATACCAGCTTTCCTCCTATGGACAGTTTGCTCCTCTGCCATTTTGATACCTATCCAGCTTTGAGCACCTTGAGCCCATTGACTTTTATGAAAGGTAGTGGTATTTGGAGAAAAATGTCACATATTTAAGTTCATCTTGAGTTAAAGAAACAAAAGAAAAATTATATAACCTTAATTGACAGGCTGCTTAAGTTAATTATAGTAACTGCAGTTTGGAATGTTTATGTGCATATATTTGTCTTTATTTGTAAGAATCTCAAAAGATAGCATTCATGTATAGAGTCCCATGTATTTTCTTCCTATTACTGTTAAGAAACAAGCAAGAGTTATTTTTCTCATTTTGTAGATGGGCAAAATGAAGCGAGGCTAAGTGAGCAGAAATATAGTGACAGAGGAGAGAATAAATGTTTCCTGATTCTAAGCCAGCTGCCTCTAGCACTTTGAAGCTGCTGGCTTCTTATGAAAGTTAGTGATATTTGGAGGAAAATGTCACCATTAAAGCATACTACAGCTTCTATTGGACCAAAGGGATGCTATGTCTACCACCAGAATGTAATGCAGTGATGTGTTTTTGAAAAGTGGTATGGAGCTGTATTTCTAAAAGATGGCAATTTTCTTTGATTACTCCAAAAGTCTGTTAACTGATTAGAAAGGGTTCTTAATAATATAGGAGGCGAGAGACTTCCTGCAAGCTTTTTCTAACTGTAATCCATTTGGGAACTCATTATTAAAACACTGTTAAATGCCTAAAATAAGAATATCGGGCATTTTCATATACCCCTAATGTAAGGACTATGGATTACTGGTTATCTTTTTCTGAGGAGCATTACATATATGTGTGAGTATGTGTGTATACACGTGTGTGTGTGTATTTATTTATTTAACAATCTTTCCTTGATAAAATAGGTGTTCATGAAATAAATGTTTAGAATTTACAAAGCCGGAAAACCAAATTGTTTATAATTCTATCATTTTGTTTTCATTATTTTCCCAATTTTAAAGTAAGTATAAAACCCAGTTTGTGGGTCTCTCAAGGGACAGCAATAAATAGTACCTTTTTCCACATCTGAAAAGTTGGAGGGGAAAAAAAACCCCAAATGATATTGATTACAAACAGAGGTTAGAGCAAATAGCTTACTGTCTGTCAGCCAAATAGACTTGCTAGTAGAAAACGCCAGGTTTATGCAGATTTCCCTAGCCATCCCAGTTGTTGAAAAGTGAAGCTTACCACTGCAAAAAGCCTACTCTCAGAAGAGGCTCTCAGAAGAGTAGAAGAGGAGAAAAAATGTGTTCTTTGAAGAGAAGTTGAGTGGAGCTAAGCAGAGCATACCCAGTCATTCTTTCCACATTTATTGACTAGTTGTTTTTTTTTTTTAAAGATTTATTTATTTATGCATAATAGCTGGGGTACAGGCCAGAGGCGTGGGGTGGCGAGAGGGTTCACCAGAGACACAGTGGGGAGCAGAACAAGCAGATGGACAGAAATACACTGCTGAGGGGAGCAGCGGGCGAGGCAGGAGAAGTCTGCGGCCTCATGTGGGAATCTCCTTGGCCCAGTGTCGAACTCGCGTTGCTGCTGCGAACAGCTCCACAGCGCAGCGAGCAACCACTGCGCCACCAGGGAGGCACTCCACATTTATTGACTAGCTAACTCACAAGACCAAACGAATTCTGCATTATACAAATTAATTTCCCCTGACTGGAAGAACACAGAGTATAGAGAAACATTTTCATCAATAGGATCAAAATACCTGATAATTGTTATTTTTCTTTCTACTCCATTCCCTCCTCACACACACACACCTAGCAGGAAGGTTGATTTTTTCCCCTGGATTCTTCATGAACTTACTGTACTTACATTTAAATGAAGTGTTTTGGGAGAAAGAATAGAAGTATTCTGGAACATCAAGGAAACACTGAAAACCCTCCTCTCTAGATTTTATACAATGAAATGTTATTCAGCTGTAAAAACAAGAATTAACAGTTCTTGTTAGTGAAACTTTCAGTATTTAACATTGCTTTAATAAGCACTGTTAAATGCTCCCTGGTGGCACAATGGGTTGAGTCTCAGCCTATGAAGCTATCCTCAGCCACTGCAGCAAGAGTTCAATCCCCCGTTACGGGGATTCCCACAAGGCGCAGCAGACCGCTCCTGACTCGCCTGCTGCTCCTCGCAAAGTACACTAAAGTGTACTTTGGTAGATCTGCCTGTTCTGCTCCCTGCTCTGTCTCTGGTGAATCCTCTCACCACCCCACACTTCTGGCCTACACCCCAGTTCTTGTACGCATAAATAAATCTTTAAAAAAAGTAAGTTCCCAAATGGATTACACAGTTAGAAGAAGCTTGTTTTAGAGCTAGACTTTGTATCCTTCACAAAAATTAACTCAAATGGATCTCAGATCTAAATATAAAATTTAAAACTATAAAATACTTAGAATATAACATAGAAAATGTGGATAACCTTGGATTTGCCAATGAGTTCTTCAGATAGAACAAGGGCACAACCCATGAGAGAAAGTTGATAAGTTGGACTTCATTAAAATAAAATCTTCAGTTTTTGAAAGACAATATCAAGAAAATATAAAATCAAATCATAATATCAATATCAAGTCATGAAAAGGCTTTCTTCTTAAAGTGACTCTGGAAAGTATGTATTGAACCTTCAGAGCCATAGTGAGAAAATCCAGTTCAATATCTTCATCATTATAATAATTGTGTATTTCTCTCTGATCTTTGAACATTTTATGATTTCCTGATCTTTGAGAAAAATATTAAAAATGGTCAGAATTAGAAAACTGAATCTGAATAGTAGTAGCAATTAGAAAATTTTCTTCTGTGGGACCTTAACTTCAAATCTCATGAAACAGTTATGAATAATTAATATTTACTTGAACATATTTATGGGAATCACCAAGAGATAACTCTGGCTTTGTCTTGAGAGTTACATTACATGGTCAGTAGTAGTTATGTTATCAAGTATTACATGCCACTTAATAATCAAGAGGATGCAATGAAAAGTGCTGAAACCAAGAATATTAGAAATTCAGACGTTCGTATCTAAAAATGTAGTTCGCTCAGGGTCAGTATAAGTCCTATGATAAACAAGTGGGTCCATTACACTTCCACTTTTATATGAATTATAATGAAATGTTGAATCAGTCAAATTAATTTTATTAACAAATTGTGACTTCTTGGTATGTTTAATAATACACAAGCAATGGTGAAATTCTTTGCCATTTGGTATCTCTTTGTGCTGTGAATAATGAAAACCTGTTTTATTAAATAGTCTCTGAAACAGGGAAGTGTTTCTACTAAAAGTTCTTGGAATAGATTTCTGATTCATGAACAGATAGGGAAGTGAAACGATCCAGTTAGGATTAGGGGTTTGAATTATGGTAGTCATTATTTTTTCTTAGGAAAATCAAAACCCCAAGACAAAGCCAGAAGTTAACAACTCTTGTCACATTATCAGCACATTCCTCTTTCCATAGTAACTAATCCCAAACCATCAGGTTGTGGATTATGCTTTTTTTTTTTTTTTTAAATAAGATTATGCTTTTTAGGGCTTCCCTAGTGGCTCAGTGGTTAGGTGCTGCAGATCTCTCCTGCCTTGCGCCCCTCCTCCCCCTGCCTCCCCGCTCCCCTCAGCAGTGTATTTCAGTCCATCTGCCTGTACTGCTCCCCACTCCGTCTCTGGTGAATCCTCTCACCACCCCACACCCCTGGCCTACACCCCAGCTTGTATGCATAAATAAATAAATCTTAAAAAAAAAAGATTATGCTTCTTAAAAGTCACTTTTAAAGTCACTATTATTTAACTTCAAAAAAATGCAATACTAGTATCCTGTCTTCTGCTACTCAGCCAATAGTGAATAAAACCTTTATAACTCATTTCTGCTAGATCTATTATCAAATGATATATGTAGCATATACTGTCTAATATGTATACAAAACACATTTTCTTTTACCTTGTATAGTATTTTGGGTCTGGTTGTGATTTTTTTTAGTTAAGCATATGTTTCACCTTAGTTTTTTCTCTTCTGTGTGTCATGTGATTGGGACTTTTTCTCTCCTCATTACATCCATTGAATAAATACTTACAAAATATTTTAATTCAGTCTGGATTTTTCTTTTTACCTTTCACATTGATCATTTTGCTAATTTTCTTTAGATCACTAACACATCTAAATAAGTTTTAAGTTGGTATGGTATGCTGCAACTTATACTACAATTTATTAATTTCCTAGTAGTCACTTTGGCATTGAATGTCCCTTGCTCTTTTAGGATGTATTTATTTATGATATCATTATGTTCATCATAATAATGCATGCTTTTATAAAGATATATAAAGGTTTATAATTTAAAAAGGTCTTGCCATAAATACTTTAAGGGCCCTCTAAATTAGTTAATGTTGTATGTTTTTAATAGATAATAAAGTCCTCCTGGGAAATTAAAGAATTAACTCCAGGAAAATCAAAGTTTGGCCTACATAAATTAGCATTCGTAATGATACTGGAAGTGATTGCTCTGTGGAGTGCAAGTGTGTTAAAGAAAAATTATTGTATCTCTAGTTGTATATGACATAGAGGTCTTGTAAAAGTTCTTTGGTTTGTATTTATTGCATCGTTTCTGTCTTTTTGATTCACCGTCTCTATCTTTGCTGAAAACAACAATGAACACAACCATATTCCTTTTAGGCATAATAGTTTGTGATTTTTTTTTTTTTTTTTTTTTTTTAGATTTCTTCGCTTGTCTCTTGTACAGCTATTTTTTTTTATTGTTATTTATGTCTTTTACATTTTGTATTCCCCTTGGGCAGCCCACCACCAATTCACCCGTGATCCATCTCCATGGTCCCCTGTATTCTCCTCTCTTCCATTTTGTGCCCTTATCCTCCCCTCCCCCCACCCACCCCCCCAACACTGAGTGTCTCTCTCCCTCCTGGCCTCCCTATAGTCCTGTTATAAGTGAAACCATTTGATATTTTTCTTTTTCTTTCTGGCTTATTTCACTGAGTATGATTCCCTCTAATTCCATCCATGTCGCTGCAAATTGCATGTGTTTATCTTCTTTCCATGCTGAATAG
>PVIJ01022169.1:0-16761 GCA_004024925.1 Scalopus aquaticus
TCGGCAGCGGCGACGCGAGTTCGACGCCCGGCCGGGGAGAATCCCACATGGTGTGGCAGACCTCTCCTGCCTCGCCCACTGCTCCCCTCAGCAGTGTATTTCTGATCTGCCTGTTCTGCTCCCCGCTCTGTCTCTGGTGAACCCTCTCGCCACCCCACAGCTCTGGCTTGTACCCCAGCTTGTATGTATAAATAAAAAAAAAAAAAAAAAAAAAAAAAAAAAAAAAAAAGTAGAAAAACAGGCCCAGAATGGAGTCTTTCATGCCAGTACCCTACCCAGATTTAACACCTATTGCAGTTTCAACCTCTCCCAAAAATGTAATCCTAAACCAATCAATCTGTCACTAATCAGCATCAGTGAGGTAATCTGCATGATAGGAAACCTCTGCCCTTCCCTGAGGGAAGGTGGAATTTCCTTAAATCATCTTTCCTTTTTCTAGTAACATTGTCCCAACTCTTTCTGCCTATAAATACCCTCTATTTTGTGTGAATCCTTCCAGTATCAAGATAGGATACCATCTGAGTCATGAATTATTTAATAGAATTGATCATATATAACACTAAATTTAATATTTTTTTCTCTGTGAATTTAATTTAACTTTATGTTTTACTCAGCATGGTGCATATAGAGTGATCCATTTAACTTTCAGCATCTCGAACATTTTTCTATATTCATATGTTTGGATTTTTTAAAATAATATTTTATTTATTTTTGTTATTCATATCTTTTACATTATTGTGTGGTCCCCATATGTTACCCACCACCTGTTCACCCATGGAACCATCACCATAGGCCCCCGTGCTCCCCTCTTCCCCCCTCTTGAGCCATTCCCCTCCCCTCCTTCCCTGCTGAATGTCTCTTTCTTATTTGGCTCCCCTATATTCCTGTTATAAGTGAAACCATTCGATAATTTTCTCTCTTTCTGGTTTAATTCACTCATTATCCCTTCTAGATCCATCCATGTTGCTGCGAATTGCATGTGTTTGTATTTTTTGAATGCTGAATAGTATTCCATTGGGTATATGTACCACATCTTTTTGATCGAGTCATCTATTTTTGGGCATCTGGGCTGTTTCCATATCTTAGCTATTGTGAACAGTGCGGCAATAAACATGCGGGTGCATGTATCCTTTCTGATTACTGTTTTTGTGTCCTTTGGGTAGATTCCCAGTAGTAGTATTGCCGGGTCATATGGGAGTTCCATTTCTAGCAGTTTGAGGAAACGCCATACAGCTTCCCATAGTGGTTGGATCAATTTGCATTCCCACCAGCAGTGTAGGAGAGTCCTTTTTCTCCACATCCTCGCCAACATTTGTTGTTACCTGTTTTTTTAATGTGCTCCATTCTCACTGGGGTGAGGTGGTATCTCATTGTGGTTTTCATTTGCATTTCCCTGATTATAAGTGATGTTGAACATTTTTTCATATACCTGTTGGCCATTTTCTTTTCTTCTTTGGAGAAGTGTCTTTTTAACTCTTCTGCCCATTTTTTGACTGGGTTGTTGACTTTGTTTTTGTTGAGTTATGTGAGCTCTTTGTAGATTTTTGTTATCAGTCCTTTATCGGTTGTATTGTGTGCAAAGATCTTCTCCCAATTAGTAGGGTGTCTGTTTTGATTATTGTCTCTTTTGCTGTACAGAAGCTTTTTAGTTTGATGTAGTCCCAGCTGTTTATCTTTTCTTTCACTTCCTTCGCTATGGAGGAAGTACTTTTAAAGATTTTGCTGAGATGTATGTCATGTAGAGTTTTGCCTATATTTTCTTCTATAAACTTTATGGTTTGAGGTCTTATATCCAGGTCTTTTATCCATTTTGAGTTGGTTTTTGTGCATGGTGTGAGGTAGTGGTCTAGCTTCATTTTTTTTGCATGTAGCAGTCCAGTTCTCCCAACACCATTTATTGAACAAACTAGTCTTCTTCCATTGCATATTCTTTGCTCCTTTGTCGAAGATTAGTTGTCCATAAATAAGTGGATTTATTTCTGGGTTTTCTATTCGATTCCATTGGTCTATGTGTCTGTTTTTGCTCCATTGCCATGCTGTTTTAATTATTATGGCTTTGTAGTATAGTTTGAGATCAGGGAGTGTAATCTCTCCATTCATATTCTTTTTAGTCAGGAGAGCTTTAGCTATTCGAGGTTTTTTGTGGTTCCATATGAATTCCTTCAATATCCATTTTATTTCTTTCAAGAATGTCATTGAGATTTTTATCGGGATCGCATTGAATCTGTAGATTGCTTTTGGTAGGATGGCCATTTTGATGATGTTGATTCTTCCAATCCATGAGCAGGGGATGTATTTCCATCTTTTTGTGTCTTCCTCTATTTCTTTTAACAGCGTCTTGTAGTTTTCTTTGTATAAGTCCTTTACCTCTTTCGTTAGGTTTATTCCCAGGTACTTGATTTTTTTGGTTTCGATTTTGAAGGGGATAATTCTTTTAATTTCTTCTTCAGACTGAGTGTTTCCATATAGAAAGGCTACTGATTTTTTTGCATTGATTTTGTATCCTGCTATGTTACTGAATTGGTCTATAATTTTGAGTAGTTTTTCTATGGAGTTTTTGGGATTCTCTATGTATATAATCATATCATCTGCAAATAGTGACAGTTTAATTTCTTCCTTCCCTATTTGGATTCCTTGTATGTCTTTCTCTTGTCTTATTGCTCTCGCTCGGACTTCAAGTGTTATATTGAAAAGCAATGGTGAGAGTGGACATCCTTGTCTTGTTCCTGATTTTAGGGGAAAGGCTTTCAGCTTCTCATCGTTGAGGATAATATTGGCTGTGGGTTTGTCGTATATGGCTTTTATTATGTTAAGGAATGTTCCTTCTATTCCAAGTATTTCAAGGACTTTTATCATAAATGGATGTTGCACTTTGCCGAATGCTTTCTTAGCATCTATTGATATGATCATATGGCTTTTATTTTTCTCTTTGTTGATGTGTTGAATTACATTGATTGATTTTCAGATGCTGAACCATCCTTGTGTCCCTGGAATAAATCCCACTTGGTCATGGTGTATTATCTTTAGGATGCATTGTTGTATCCTATTGGCCAAGATTTTGTTAAATATTTTTGCATCGGTATTCATTAGGGAGATTGGTCTGTAGTTTTCTTTTTTTGTGTTGTATTTGTCTGGTTTTGGTAGTAGAGTAGTATTTGCTTCATAGAATGTGTTTGGTAGTACTCCTTTCTCAATTTTTTGAAAGAGTTTGTGTAATATGGGGATTAGTTCATTTTTGAATGTTTGGTAGAATTCGTTTATGAAACCATCTGGTCCTGGGCTTTTGTTTTTGGGAAGGGTTTTGATTACTGCTTCAGTTTCGTAGCTTGAGATTGGCCTGTTCTATATCTTCTTTACCTATTTTTGGGTGGCTGTGTAGTTTCAGGAATTTATCCATTTCCTCTAGGTTGTTGAACTTGTTTCCATATAACTGTTTATAATAATCTCTGATTATTGTTTTGATTTCTGCTGTGTCTGTTGTGATTTCTCCTCTTTCATTTCTTATCCTGTTTATTTGTGTGTTCTCCCGTTTTTTCTTTCTAAGCCTTGCTAGAGGTTTGTCTATTTTGTTTATTTTTTCGAAGATCCAGCTTTTGGTTTCGTTGATCTTCTGCATTGCTTTTTGATTTCCATTTCATTTATTTCTTCTTTGATTTTTATTATTTCCTTTCTTGTACTGGCTTTTGGGTTTTTTCTGTTGTTCCTTTTCTAGTTCTTTGAGGTGGGAGATTAGATTTTTTCTTTGAGTTGTTTCTTGTTTCTTGATGTGAGCCTGTATTGCTATGTATTTCCCTCTTAATACTGCTTTTGCTGTGTCCCAGACATTCTGGAAAGTTGTGTCTTCTTTGTCATTCATTTCTAGGTATTTTTTAATTTCTTCTTTGATCTCCTCATTAGTTCAGTGGTCTTCGAGCCCTGTGGGTTTCAATCTCCATGATGTAAAAGGATTCCTTTTTTTCTTTTCATGGTTCATTTCTAGTTTGATGGCTTTATAATTGGAGAAGATAGTAGGTATGATTTTGATCTTTGTGTATCTGTTGAGGTTTGTTCTGTGACCTAGTATGTGATCAATCCTGGAGTATGATCCATGTGCACTTGAGAAGAATGTGTGTGTATTCAGATTTTGGGGGGGTGCAGTGCCCTATATGTATCTGTTAAGCCCATGTGGTCTAGGTCTTTGTTTACAGCTTTAATGTCCTTGTTTATTTGTTGCCTCGTTGACTGGTCCGTTTGTGATAATGGAGTGTTGAAGTCTCCTACTATATATGTATTTTCCCTAATGTCTCTTTTCAGAGTTGATAATAATTGTCTTATATATTTTGGTGCTCCTTCATTAGGGGAGTATATGTTGATGAAGGTTATATCATCTTCCTGAATTTTCCCCTTTATCATGATGTAGTGACCATCTATGTCTCTTTTTACCTTTATTAGTTTGAAGTCTATTTTATCTGATATACGTATAGCTGTCCCTGCCTTCTTTTTAGGTCCATTTGCTTGTAGGATTGTTTTCCAGCCTTTTACTTTCAGTCTGTGTTTAACTTTTGTGGCTAAATCTGTTTCCTGTAGACAGCAGAAGGTTGGGTTCTATTTTTTGATCCATTTCGCTGCTCTGTGCCTTTTTATTGATGAGTTGAGTCCGTTTACATTTAGAATTAATATTGATATGTTGGCGTCTATATTGGCCATTTTGTTTGTCTTTTTGTGGTTTTATTCCATGTTTTATTCTGGTCTTTTTCATTCCTTTGTCAGTTTTGGTTTTAGGACTTCTTTTAGTATTGTTTGTAGTGGGGGTTTAGTCATGTCGAATTTCTGGAGACTCTGTTTGTCTGGGAAGATCCTTATCCTTTCTTCATAGAGGAAAGAGAGCTTTGTGGGATAAAGTATTCTAGGTTGGAATTTATTGTCTTGGAGTTTGTTGACTATGTCTCTCCATCCTCTCCTTGCCTGTAGAGTTTTTTCGGAGAAGTCAGATGTCATCCTGATTGGTTTTCCTTTATAATTTATTTGTTTCTTCCCCCTTGCCATCTTCAATATTTTTTCCTTGTCCTGTATTTGTGTGAGTTTAACTATGATATGTCTAGGTGTAGGTCTTCTGAGATCATGGTGATTTGGAGATCTTCTTGCTTCTTGTATGCCGATTTTCATACTCGGGAAATTTTTTTCTATCACCTCCTTAAATAGTTTCTCTGCTCCTTTATCCCTCTCCTCTCCTGGAATTGCTATTACTCTTATGTTTCCTTTTTTCATGGTGTCAGATAGATCTTGAATTTTTTTTCATTCTTTTCCCTTCGTGTTTCAATTTCCTTTTCCCTTTTGGATCTTTTAATTTTTGCATCTTCGACATCGCTAATGCCGTCTTCCATTTCATCGATTCTGCTTTTATCGCTGTTTCCAGAGATCTTTAGTTCTTCCTTTAAGCTCTTATTCTCCTTCTTTAGGGTCTCGATTTCTTTCTTCAGATCGTTAATTGTTTTTTTTCCATTTCTTTCTTTTCCTTTATCATGATTTCCTTGATCATGATTCTAAATTCTTTTTTTAAATTTATTTATTTATATACATACAAGCTGGGGTACAGGCCAGAGGCGTGGGGCGGCGAGAGGGTTCACCAGAGACAGAGCAGGAAGCAGAACAGGCAGATCAGAAATACACTGCTGAGGAGAGCAGCGGGTGAGGCAGGAGACGTCTGCCGCACCATGTGGGAATCTCCCAGCTGGGTGTCGAACTCGCATCGTGCGCCACCAACAGCTCCACAGCGCAGCTCTCAACTGCTGCGCCAGCAGGGAGGCCCTCTAAATTCTTTATCTGACAAAAAGAGAAGTTCTTCCATGTCGTTGTCGATGAGTTTTGGTACTTGATTTTCTTTTAGTTCCCTGTCCTTTCCCTGAGGGCTTGCTTGGTTGTTTATATTTTTCCTTCTCCTTATTTGTCTTCTGATTTGTTGTAAGTGTTGTGAGATTGTGGCACTGGTGTTGGCAGACATCTCTTTGGGTTTTCCTTCTTGGATGTTGGGGAGTGGTGATCTAACTGATTCTGGCCCTGTTAAGCCAAGCCCCTGGTAGTTGTGGTGGTTGGTGTTCCTAGAGCTAGCTCCACTCAGTTCCAAGAACCCCGGCTGGAGGGCGCCGGTGGGTGCGGGGCATGCGCGGCTGAAGGTCGCCGGCGGGCACGGGGCACACGTGGCTGGAGGGTGCTGGTGGGCACACTGCAATGGAGTTGCCCTGACTGCGGTCCCTCTTCTGCACGGGTTGGAGCAGGAAGTCTAAACCACGAGCGACTTTTGCTCTGCACCTCTCCCATGCCTGGAAGGCGGTCGCGGCAGCCTACCCTGCAGTCTCTGTCTGTGGGTTGTGAAGCTGACCCCCTCCCGCGGTAATTCTCAGGGGCGGAGCGGCATGGTGGAGCTGCCTGGACAGCTCTCCCTCTCTTGCGTGGGGCGGGACAGGGAGTCCCTACAGCATGCTGCTTTTGTCTTGTGTTTCTCCCGCACCTGTAGCTGGGAGCTTTTTTTTTTTTTCTCTTTTTCTGCCCCCGTGGTTCCTCCAGTGGTTAGATACTACCAGTGTTACTGAAGGGGTGGGTAGACCACTACCCCAGAGTTCTGTTCTAATGGGGAGCTAGAGTGCTGGCTCTTTAATGGAGGTGGGGGGAGGGGCTACCCCGCAACTGCTCGGGGCTTTGTTCTGGGTCCCACCAACTTCCCCAGTGCACTCTGCCCTCTCCCAGGCTCTGTTGCTACCTGGAGGGACTGCTGGTGTCAGTCTCGAGTTTATCACTCTGCCGTGCCCAGGGAAACGTCTCTACCCACCTTTCTTTTTCTGGGTCTCCTCAGGTGCCTCTTGTCTTGGTCTCCTGGTCCGGTTTTGCGTTGAGGGGAGGGGAGAGGGGATCTGGTAAATCTTTCTTCTCCTTAGTCAGTCTTTTTAGCTTCTTTCCAGGTCCTACTCACCCGTGAGGGTGTTAGATTTATACAGTGTTTCTGGATCTTCTCTGGATTTGGCCGATGTCTCTTTATAAGCGGCTTCTCTTTTGGGAGAGTTGATACTAGCGTTTCTTCACCGCCATGTTGATGATGTCACTCTAATTTTGTTTTTTTTAACAATTTGGTGGTACTGAACTTCCAGCAACATTTGGAAAAAATGAGAATCACAGGTGATTCCTCAAACCTTGTTGTCTCTGTCTTTCTTGCCATTTCCAATGGACAATGGTAACTTCCTCTCATGCCAAGCTTAGATTTCTTTTGAACTCCCAATCAAATTGGTTTTTATACCCAGGGCTTAGTGGCTAGGTCTCTAGTTCTTGGTTTATTCTACAATTCCATTTTTGAGGTCCCTTTCTCATTTCCTGGATTCTGTTGTATGTTTTTGATATTAACCTCTGGTTGGATGTATGATGTACAAATATCTTCTTTCAGGAGACTTTTCCTTTGTTTTTACACAGGTTTTTTTACACTGTGTAAGTTTTTTTTTTAAGTTTGATACTTATTTTTGCCTTTGTTTCTCTTGCTAATAAGAGTTGAGTCCCCAAACATATCTCTAAGACTATGTCAAGGAATGTATTGCCTACATTACATTCTACAGTTCTCTATTATTTGGAATCCTTCTCTTCCCTGTTTCCAGTCCACAGTGCCCTTTGCATATAGCTCCTAGTTTAGTCCACTTTGGGAAACGTTGAAGGTGCCAGCTGGAATAGGCTAGGTTCAACTTTTAAACTGGACTGAGAGGGAATGTCGTCACCAGCATGGTGGTGAAAGTGTAACAGGGTGGTCCCAAGAAAAGGGTGTGTTCCAGGTTCCCTGCCCCACCCAAGGGAGCCTGGAGCTGAGCAGGAGAGATAAGAAGCTGGAGAAGAGAGAAGAACACACACAGAACACACAGAAGAGAGAAGGAAGGATGGAGAGCCAGAAGCGGCACAAGGAGCAGAGAGACATGTGAAGAAGCTGCACTGGCCTGGACTGATTGAAACAGATGTGGGTGAGAGACCTGTGGGGAGGTTAACTATGACAATGTTGATCTTGGTTTTGATTTTGCTCTTTAACTCCCAGAATTGTCTGGCTCTCTCTGATCTGTTTGTATGGGTCCCTGCCGAAAGGTGTTTTAGTTCCTCCCAGAATTGTCTGGCTGTTTCTGACCCTTTTCTATGGGTCTCTGCCAAAAGGTGTTTTAGACTTGTGGCAGGCTTTCAGGCCTTGCTTTGGGCCAATCCCATTTGGATGGACTTTTACCCATGAGGGGTTGGATTACATTGGGTACTTGATTTACAAACTATATTTTTTTGTCTTATCTAATTCTATTAAAGTTTGTTTCCACTTAAGGTCTTGTATGTTTTGCACTGATGCGGCTGATGGCAGAACCTATTTAGAACAGGCAAGCCTGGGAGTTCCGGGGGTGTCCCTCTCCCTACCCTGTAACAAAAGGATGCTAGGATTAAATTCTCCCATAAAAACAACTGATAAGGAGAAATAACAATGAGTTCCTGGTGGGACCCAGACGTGTTGGAAAATGTTGGTGACACTGGTGATTTGCACAGAAGCAGAGGAAAAGTTAAAATGACAGGGGAAGGGAGGGGAGAAAATCACCTATCTGGAATTCTTATCCCCTCCCCCACTCACAAAGCTGGCCCACTTTGCCTAGCAGACGAGGAGAAAAAGCTTGGAGACCAAGATACCTGGAAAATACTGAGACATCTGGGAACTCTGGAAAGTGAGAGGTTGGCAAACGAGGCATCAGGGCAGCAACACAATGCTAGATGTGAGTCCCTTTTTTGTGGCCCTTCCCTCCCTCCCCCTTTGCCTGAGACCAGTGGGAATGTTGTCGATTTTTAGTGGCAATACTGATGCCCTGAAAAGCCCCATGTTGGGCGCCAAATGATGTAGATGTTGGTGGTCTACGGAGAGTGGGGTTCTTGGGTTCATTCTGGGAAAGGTTTTACCAGAGCTCCCCTTTCAGCGGCACATAGTGAGTTTCTCTACAACATAGAGACATCAAGTGTATTTAAAGGACAGGTTTATTAAGGAAAGAGAAGAATAGAGAGCACTCTCATAGACATGAGTGGGCAGGAAGAGCTTCCTCAAAAGGGACAGACTTGCTAAGAGAGGCCTGCATGGTTGCAGGTAGGCAGGAAGGCTGCTGCCCTGCAGAGGAATAGAGTTAGTGGAAAGAAGCGCCTGTGTAGTCACAGGTGGGCAGAAGGAGTGCTGCTGCCCTGAGCCAGTGCAGGGATTGTACTGATGTAGTTTTCTCTTTGGAAGGGGCTCACACATTCCAGAAGTGGCTTGTTTGTTGTTAATCAGGATTAGAAGGGGCCAGAGATTGTCTTGACATTCCTTACACTCCCTATAGCCTCTTATACCTGCTTGAGGTGATTATGTAAATCCCTTCTACCTCCACCTCCAGCGTGGGTCCTATCTCCTCCATCAGGAACAAGCACAATTCTGAAAGTTTACTAGGAGATATCTCTGGCACTACCTAGTGATCAGAACAAAATCACCAACCACCTACACCTGAAACCGGGAGGCTGTAACTGAGGTTATTCCAGGAAGGACATACCATTTAACAAGTCACATCTACCAGCAGAAGGGGCATCAGGTGGAACCTCCTGTTGGCCCTACATTGGGGGCCTCTTTATACACCAAGCCTTCAGGTGGAAGAAGGCCTCAGGAGCCCCCACACTTGCCCAGCTATCCTAGGGACCCAGAAATACTGCCAATTCTCCCACACCCTCATCTGCAGTGGATATTGTCAGAGATTATTGTACATTCCACATTTTATGCCTCACATTACAGTGCTAGTTCTTTATCCTCACTCAAACACCACAAAACAGATATCCTACCTAGACCTATGGTGCTCCCCAGTGGACCAGACTAAAACAGCAACAATTAACTCACTGGGAGCCATCATAGGCCTGAGAAGCAATTCTCTCCACACCTGTGTGTGTGTTTGTTTATGTTTATTGGTTATTTGGTTGTCTGTTGTACATTTCCTTCTTTACTACCTCTGTTTTCTGTTTCCTCTAGTTTTCTCCTTTCTTCCCTTTAACAATACTACTGTTTTCCCTACTCTTTCTGTTACTTCCTCTTCCTCTTTCCTCTCCCCACATCATGCCCATTTCTTTCTTCTTCCACCTTCTTTTACATTTCCTTGTCACCCTCTTCTTTCCTCTTATCTCTTCTTTCACTCCTTATTCTCTTTTATCCCTGTAATTTTCCAAGACACGCCTAGAAGGACCTAGCAGCTCAACAGAGAAATACATCACACTCAGCCTGCAAGCGCTTCTCAGTAGAATTGGCCTCAGCATGTGTCTAGAGGTGCAGCACTCCACATGAGACTCTTGACTACCACAGACTGAGACATTAGATCCCATCCTACATAGTGGGGGGCTGGAAAACCAGGGGCTTCTGGAGCAAATCACAGCTCAAAACAACATCTACCACAATGGAAGAGTGCCCAGATGTACACCCAAGTGGGAACAGGAACCCCCCCCCAACTCCCAAGTCCAGTAGCCTCCAATGCCCTGGGAAGAGTGACTGGAAATATTACCTGTCTAGAGCAGGGCTACAGCAGAAGACAGCAGAGGGGGAAAATACAAGAACCCTCACCTACACCTCTACTCACCTGCCACAGGGGCTCATACACCAGGCATACACATCTACACCTCAGCAAGAGAAATCAGAAAGCATGCCCACCAGCACCAGTGGCAATAGTGAACAGAGCAAAACCGAGGACAAGCAATAAGAAGAAAGAAAAATAAAAGCGGTCAAAATGGCCCTTTTGGGAACAACACACCACAGAAAGAAAGTCAACCTCCAGAATCCAATAATATGAATGCAAGAGAATATCTGCCTGGCTGAAAAAGAATTCAGAATTGCCATAATGAAAACACATAAAGAATTAAGAGAAAATGTAGAAAAGAAAAAAATAAAAGCAATGAACTGATGAATGAGAATGAATCTCAAAAGAAATTGAAATAAGTGGAGGATATCCAAAGATTAGTAGAGGAGCTCAAGAAATTTGGGAAAAAGCACAAAAATAGAATAGAGGAAATGGAAGAATTAATAAGTACTCTCAAAGATACAGATATAAAAAAGAACCAAAAAAGAAAAGGAAAGAGAAGTACAAAGGAAAAAGAATGAAGAAACACTTTAAGAACTATCTGACACCATGAGGAAAGAAAATGTAAGAGTCATAGAAATCCCAGAAGGTGAAGAGAGAGGCCAAGGAACCAAGAAACTGTTCAAGGAGAAAAATGAAGAGAACTTCCAAAGCATGAAGAGGGAGATGAAAATAGACATACAGGAAGCTAGAAGAACACAAATTTACCACAATGAAAGGAAAACTACAGCAAGACACATAATATTAAAACTCCAAGAGTCCAAGAGAAGGAAAATGTAATGAAAATGACAAGGGCAAAGAAACAGACAACCTATCAAGGAAAACCAATCAGGCTGACATCAGACTTCTCCGAAGAAACACTATTGCAAGACAATAATGGAGTAACATATTTAACAAACTACAAGTCAACAAATGCCAAGAATACTTTACCCTGCAAATCTCTCTTTCCTCTGTGGATGAAAAATAAGAACCTTTGCAGAGAGACAAAAATCTTCAGAAATGCATTACTATTAAACCCCCACTCCAAAAAATACTACAAAAAGCCCTAAAGCCAAAACAACAGAAGAATGAATAGGAAGCACAGCAGAAGGTAAGGAATAGAATAACAAAAAGGCAAACAAAATGGCAAATACAGATGCCAGTATATCAATATTAACTCTAAATGTAGGTGGACTAAACTCATCAATAAAATAACACAGAGTAGGAGCCTGGATTAAAAAACAACGCAATCTTCTGCTGTATCCAGGAAACACATTTAACTAATATATATAAATCGAAAGTAAAAGGCCTACAAGTAAATAGACCAAAAAAGAAGGCAGGAACAGCTATACTTATATTGGATGGAATAGACAGACGGTCACTACATTATGATTAAGAGGACAATACGTCAAGAAGATAAAACATTCATCAACATATACTCACCAAATGAAGGAGCACCAAAATCTATCACACAATTATTATCAGCTCTGAAAACAGACATTAGAGAAAATACATATGTAGTTGGATCCTTCTTCACCTCACTGTCACCAATGGACAGGTCAATGAGACAAAAAATAAACAAGGACACTAGAGCCCTAAATAAGGACCTAGAACTCATTGGCTTAACAGATATCTCAGGGAACTACAACCCAAAATACCTGAGTACACATTTTCTCATGTGAGCGTGGATCATTCTCCAGAATTGAGTGCATATTGGGCCACAAGACAAACATCAACAGATACATTAAGATCAAAATCATTCCGACTATCTTCACTGATCATAAAGGTCTCAATGAGAAATGAACCTGAAAAGAAACCAAGGAACCCTCTCACTTCATGGAAATTGAAACCCACACTACTGGAAACCATTGCATTAATGAGGAGATCAAAGAAGAAATTTAAAAAATACTTTGAGATGAACTGCAACGGGGACACAACTTTCCAGAATGTATGGGACACAACAGAAGCAATAAGAAGAATGTATATATACAGGCTCACATCAAGAAATGAGAGCATTCAAAGAAACAACCTAACCTCCCATATTAAACGATTAGGAAAAGAAGAACAAAAAAAACCCAAAGCCAATATAAGAAAGGAAATAATAAAAATCAAAGCAGAAATAAATGAAATAGAAATTTTAAAACAATCCAAAATATCAATGAAACCAAAAGTTGGTTCTTTGAAAAAACAAAACAAAATATTCAAACCTCTAGCGAGGCTAACAAAGAAACAACAGAAGAAAACACAAATAAATAGGGTCATAAATGAAATAGGATAAATTATAACATATACTGCAGAAATCAAAAGAATAATCAGAGATTATTTTGAACAGTTACATGCAAATAAGTTCAATAATCTAGAAGAGATGCACAAATCACAAGTTTTATTCAATCATCCAAAGCCAAATGAAGAAGAAATAGAATACCTAAACAGACCAATTACAAACCTTTAAATTGAAACAGTAATCAAAACCCTCTCCAAAAACAAAATCCCAGGACCAGATGGCTTCACAAATGTATTCTAGCAAACATTCAGAAACGAACTAGTGCCTATTCTACACAAACTCTTTCAAAAAATTGAGAAGGAAGGAATAATACCAAATATGTTTTATGAAGCCAACATGACGCTAATACCAAAACCTAACAAGAAAAATGCACACACAAAAAAACTAAAGGCTAGTCTCTCTAATGAACACTGATGCAAAAATCCTCAATAAAATCTTAGCCAATAGAATCCAACAATGCATCAAATGGATAATACACCATGACCAAGTGGGATTTATTCCAGGGACACAAAGATGGTTAAACATCTGAAAAATCAATTAATGTAATCCAATACATCAACAAAAAGAAAAATAAAAACCATACGATCATATCAATAGATGCTGAGAAAACATTCAGCAAAGTTCAACAGCTGTTTGTGTTGAAGGCCCTTGAAATTCTCAGGATAGAGGGTACATAGCTTAATGTGATAACAGCCATATAAGACAAACCCACAGCCAATATTATTCTTTCTCAGTGGTGAAAAGCTGAGAGCCTTCCCTTTATGATCTGGAATAAGACAAGGATGTCCACTATCACCAGTGCTTTTCAATATAATACTGGAAGTCCTAGCCAGAGCAATAAGACAAGAGAAAGACACACAAGGAATCCAAATAAGGAGAGAAGAAATAAAACTATCACTATTTGCAGATGACATGATAATATATATAGGGATCCCTAAAAACTCCACAGAAAATCTAATCAAAAGAATCAATCAGTTTAGTAAATTCGCAGGATAAAAAAATCAACACACAAAAATCAGTAGCCTTTCTATATGCAAACAATCAATCTGAAGAAGAAATCAAGAAAATGATGCCTTTTATAATTGAAATAAAAGAAACTGAATACTCGGGAATAAACCTAACAAAAGAGGTGGAAGGCCTATACAAAGAAAATTATAAAACATTGTTAGAAGAAATACAAGAAGACACAAAGAAATGGAAAGACATCCTTTGCTAATGGATTGGAAGAATTAACATTATCAAAATGCCCATCTGACTGAGAGCTATTTACAGATTCGGTGCTATTCTGATAAAAATTTCAATGACATTCTTCAAAGAAATAGAACAAATATAGATGAAATTTATATGGAACCACAAAAAACTCAAATAGCAAAATCTCTCCTGACTAAAAAGAAAAAAAAAAGTGAAGGGATCACAGTCCCTGATTTCAAAACATAGTACAAAACCATAATGCTTCATACAGTATGGTACTGGAACAAAAACAAACACATAGACCAAAAGATATGATTAGAAAACACAGAGATAAACCCACATTTTTATGGACAACTAATCTTTGACAAAGGAGCAAATAATATGTGATGGAACAAGGAGAGTTTGTTCAATAAATGGTGCTGGGAAAACAAATACCACCTGCAAAAAAAATTAAGCCGGACCACTATCTCACACCATGCACAAAAACCAATTCAAAATGGATAAAATACCTGAATGTAAGACCCGAAACCATAAAATAATGTACAAGAAAATATAGGCAAAACACTACATGACATACATTTCAGTTACATCTTCAAATAAATATTGCCCAAAGCAAAGAAAGTGAAGGAAATGATAAACAGCTGGGATTACATCAAACTAAAAAGCTTCTGTACAGCAAAAGAGACATTGGCCAAAACAAAGAGACACCCTACAGATTGGGAGAAAATTTTTGTACTTCATACAATTGATAAAGGACTGATCACAAAAATCTACAAAGAGGGCCTCCCTGGTGGCGCAGCGGTTGAGTGCTGCGTTGTGGAGCTGTCGGCAGCCGCGATGCGAGTTCGACGCCCAGCCGAGGAGAATCCCACATGGTGCGGCAGACGTCTCCTGTCTCGCCCGCTGCTCCCCTCAGCAGTGTATTTCTGATCTGCCTATTCTGCTCCCCACTCTGTCTCTGGGGAACCCTCATGCCGCCCCGCGCCTCTGGCCTGTACCCCGGCTTGTATGTATAAATAAATAAATCTTTAAAAAAAATCTACAAAGAGCTCACACGACACAACAAAAACAAAGTCAACAATCCAGTGAAAAAATGGGCAGAAGTGCTAAAAAGACACTTCTCCAAACAGGAAATGCAAATTCAAATGTTCAACATCCCTTATAATCAGGGAAATGCAAATCAAAACCACAATGAGATACCGCCTTACAGCAGTGAGAATGGCACATATTAAAAAAAAAAACAAAGCAGGCAATAACAAATGTTGGCAAGGATGTGGAGAAAAAGGAACTCCCCTACATGGCTGGTGGGAATGCAAACTGGTCCAACCACTATGGAAAGCTGTATGGTGGTTCCTCAAACTGCTAAAAATGGAGTTTCTATAGGACCCAGTAACACCACTTCTGGGAATCTACCCAAAGGACACAAAAACATTAATCCAAAAGGATACACGCACACCTATGTTTACTGCAGCACTGTTTACAATAGCTAAGATATGGAAACAACCGAGATGCCAAAAATAGATGACTGGATCAAGAAGATGTGGTACATATACAATGGAATGTTATTCAGCAATCAAAAAAGATAAAACACATGCAATTTGCAGCAACATGGATGGAGCAGAAGGGATCATGCTCAGCGAAATAAGCCAGAAAGAGGAAAATATAGAATGGTTTCACTTATAGCAGGAATATACAGGGACCAAATAAGAGAGACACATTCAGTGAGGGAGGGGGAGGATAAGGGGTCAAAACGGGGGAGAAAAGAGCACAAGGGACTATCATGACGGTTCACGGGTGAATCGGTGGTGGGTAACCTACGGGGAATACACAATAATGTAAAAGATAGAAACAATAATAAATAAATAAAAGATTTAAATATGTAAATGTAGCAAAAGTTCTTAGAGAAACTCTTGAGCAATAATTGTTTCAAGTCTTGAAATTGTTTTAAAAAGTTGCTTTTTATGGGCCTCCCTGGTGGCACAGCAGTTAAGCACTGTGCTGTGGAGCTGTCCCCAGCGGCTGCTTGAGTTCGATGCCCAGCTGGGGAGATTCCCACATGGTGCTGCAGACCTCTCCTGCCTTGCCTGCTGCTCCCCTCAGCAGTGTGCTTCCGTTGATCTGCCTGTTCTGCTCCCCACTCTGTCTCTGGTGAACCCTCTCGCTGCCCCACACCTCTGGCCTGTACCCCAGCTTGTATGCATAAATAAATAAATCTTTTTTAAAAAGTTGCTTTTTAGTGGTTGGACCAGTTCACATTCCCACCAGCAGTGTAGAACAGTTCCTTTTTCTCCACATCCTTTCCAGCATTTGTTGTTGCCTGTATTTTTAATGTGTGCCATCCTCACAGGTGTCAGGTGGTATCTCATAGTGGTTTTGATTTGCATTTCCTTGATTATAAGTGATGTTGAGCATTTTTTCATGTATCTGTTGGCCATTTGCTTTTCTTCTTTGGAGAAGTGCCTTTTGAGCTCTTCTGCCCAATTTTTGATTGGATTATTGGCTTTTTTGTTGTTGAGTTGTGTGAGTTCCTTGTAAATTTTTGTTATCAGTCCTTTATCAGATGTATTGTGTGCAAAGATCCTTTCCCAGTTGGTAGGGTGTCTGTTAGTTTTGGTTAATGTCTCTTTTGCTGTACAGAAGCTTTTTATTTTGATATAATCCCATCTGTTTATATTGTCTTTCACTTCCTTCGCTTTGAGG
>PVIJ01022170.1:0-16760 GCA_004024925.1 Scalopus aquaticus
TTCTCCAAAGAAGAAAAGCAAATGGCCAACAGATACATGAAAAAAATGCTCAACATCACTTATAATCAAGGAAATGCAAATCAAAACCACTATGAGATACCACCTCACACCTGTGAGGATGGCACACATTAAAAATACAGGCAACAACAAATGCTGGAAAGGATGTGGAGAAAAAGGAACTCTTCTACACTGCTGGTGGAAATGTGAATTGGTCCAACCACTATGGAAAGCTGTATGGCGATTCCTCAAACTGCTAAACATGGAGCTTCCATACGACCCAGCAATCTCACTTTTAGGAATTTACCCAAAGGATACAAAAACACTAATCCAAAAGGATACATGCACCCGTTATGTTCATTGTGGCACTGTTCACAATAGCAAAGGTATGGAAGCAACACAGATGTCCAAAAATAGACGATTGGATCAAAAAGATGTGGTACATATACACAATGGAATACTATTCTGCATTCAAAGAAGATAAACACATGCAATTTGCAGCGACATGGATGGAATTAGAGGGGATCATACTCAGTGAAATAAGCCAGAAAGAAAGAGAAAAATATCAAATGGTTTCACTTATAACAGGACTATAAGGAAACCAAATAGGAGAGAGACAATCAGCGGGGGGGGGGGGGCAGGGGGAGGGAAGGAAAAGGGCACAAAATGGAATAGAAAAGAACACAAGGGACCATGGAGATGGATCACGGGTGAATTGGTGGTGGGCTACCCAAGGGAAATACAAAATGTAAAAGACATAAATAACAATAAAAATATATATTAAAAAAAAGACAGAAGTAGTGGTTTATCTTGAAGTCTTCTACTAAATACCCCCAATATCTAATATGAAAGGTATTTTGGGTAACTGTCTGTGAAATAATAACTACAGGATCACTCTGCAGTCCATCTAAGATTTTTAATACAAACATTTTCAAAATCCTCCACAGTGTGGAGAATGTAAAAACCAAAGCTCTTTTCTGATTAAATGAGAAAATAAAGTGCTTTGTGTTATATTGTGCCATTTGTTAGAAAGAGTCCACTATAAAAACATTATGAGCAACTTTTTTCCTAAACTCACTTTTGCAACTTATTTATCCTCTGGGTCTTTTTTATGTGATATTTGATTTCTTTTCAAATTAAAATAATTTTTCTCTCTACTTTCCTTGTCCTGCTTTTAAGAACTCACCAAAAAAAAAATAAATAATGTAGCTTATGTCTTTGATGCTATTCAGAACTTGACTGATAAAAGGCTTGCAGCTATCATTTTGACAATGGGATTTAATTTAAATTATCACATATTGTGCTATTATTATCTTCTTTAATTGCTGTTCAAATTTTAGCTGTCACATAAAGAATAATTATAAAACTTTATTTTTTCAATGTAATCTCAATATAATTTCAAGCCAACCTTCATAAGCACCTATCAATTGGTTCTGTTTCTTTTTACAATGAGACTATTTCATATCTGATTTTCTCATCTCACAGTCATACATTTTGTACTATTCTCTCTCTTGCTAACATGCTTGCTGTGACTTTGCAAGCAGGATAGATCTTGTTGATTTTCTATTAAACTAGGTAGAGAAATAGCCTTGTATTATTTCCATAGATACTTGGCCTTCCCAAGTCATTTATCAATTCTTATTACCACGAATGTAGGAGTAATTGAAATTTTGTGATATCATCACCCACTGATGTGACTTGAATTCTCATTCTGATACTTTCCTTCTCTTCTCATTATCCAATAACTTCTTCTGGTAATGTATGGGTACTCTGAATATTCCAATTCAGCTTTTTTTGTGATATGAGGCACTCAAATATTCCACAATGCTGCTGCAGTACATTTTGCAAAAGGGAAAGAAAGTGCAATTTATGACAGCCATATAATTATTAGATATGCTCCAATATGGAGCACATGGGATCAAAGAGAAATTGAACGTTGAAGCCTCTTGTTTATCTTTCTTTCTCAGCCTAAAAGCAGAAGAGCACCTGTAGCTAAATGCACTAAAATATGCCCTATGTACTTTCCTCCACATGGCACGCCATTTGGTCTGCCATAAGCTTGCTGACTCAATGAAAGATAAGATACAGAAGTGTTTAACACTAGCTGGACAAATATGTTTTCTATGTAATGAGTATTCACTTGTTCTCCCAGTCACCCATGCAAAAGTCACAAACTTGGGGTTCTGGGGTCTTCTAACTTGTGAATTCTTAAATCCACTTAAGATTGTTGAGATTTTCAAATATAGGAATTGAGATTATTACATTTTAAGTAGATCTCTATGAAGAACCTGGGAAAGCTGTATACACTCATTGGTGTCTTTGAGTTCAAAGTATCCTGTGTATTGCTTGTTTGTTGGTTCAGCAGCTAAACAAGTACAACTGAAATACAAACTGAAATCCTACAAAAAGTCATGATTCACCTCAGGGTATCTGTTTTTCTGCCTGTATGATCTACCTTAGTTCACTTAAAAACTTTTCTTCCCAAAATTAGACCTTTATAAATATGATTTGAGAAATTATTAAGGTAACATTGGTTTGCAGCACTGTATATGATTTAGAGGTATAGGAGCACACCCTACAGGGGTTTATTACCACAACACACCTACCACCAAAGCACTGAAATTCCTCCACTATAGTCCATTGTGCTCCCTCCCCACTTTGTTCTTTCCCTTCTCCCTCCCACTCTGGTAGCCTCAATTCTGAAGGCATATTTCTAGGGCTTATTATTGGTTTGGCTTAGCAGGCCCTTAGCTTTGTTTCTCTGTAGTCCACATATAAGTGACACCATGTGGTATTTGTCATACTCCTTCTGATTTATTTCACTGAGAATAATTCCCTCCAGTTCCAACCATATTGTTGCAAATGACAAGACTTTAGCCTTTTTATAGCTGAGTAGTATTCCATCATGTACATACACCACATCTACCTAATTCTCTCATCTCGTTTTGGGCACTTAGGATATTTCCATACTTTGATGATAGTAATTAGTGATGCAATGAACACAGGAGTTCATATGACTATTTATATTAGTGTTTTTGCATTCTTTGGATAGAAATTTAGGAGTGGAATTGCTGGAACATGTTAAATCTATGTTTAATATTTTGAGAACCCACCATTCTGGTTTATAGAGGGACTGGACTAGTCTACATTCCCACTAACAGTATTGAAGAGTCTTTTTTTCTTCATATACTCACAAACACTTATTGTTTCATGTCTTTTTAGCATGGGCCATTTTCACAGTTGTGAGGTGGTATATCATCGTGATGATCTATTTCCATGAATCCGGTAACTAAATATTTTTGGAAGCTCCTTTTCATTTACTTCAAACATCACCACAATTTTAGTTCAAGCATTCATAAAATCCCCTAGGTAATTGCCAGTTCATACTGACTATGTCCTCTTTGTCATGTTGAACTTGTGCTACAGAGGCTGTCATAGCTTCATAGTGCTGAGACTTAACCCTTTGTACCACCAGAGAGATCCCCTATCGATGTTTCTTAACTAGAACTTTTCCAGTTTCCTTTCTTACCATCACACTTTTTGCAAATTACCTGTAATCTTTCTGCTTTTATAGATCCTTTCTATTCCTAAAGTAGCCCAATCATATGGCCAACTTCCTACTTAAAAATCAAGTCCTATGACTTTTTTATGCCTTAGACAAAACTAATATTTTTCTACAATTATTTATTGTTGATATTTACATCACCATTGCACCCTATTTTAATGTGATTTGAATGAGCTTCTTACAAACAAAAGATCAAAACCATCTTTGCATTCCAAGTCTTACAAAGTGTTCTACATATAGTAATTGGGCAATGAAATTTCAATGGAATTGAATTCAATTTAGCAGATTTTTATAATCCACCCACTGTAGAAAAGATTTTATGAATATATGATGAATGCCAAACAATGGCAGAGTAGTTTTATGCAATGTGGTTTAGAAATTCAATTATTTTGTGCAAATCATCTTTCTTGAAAAACCCAGAACTCTAAGAGCTAATCCTTCTCAGAAAATGTTGCCTATGCTGTAGAGCTGTTACCAACGGAATTTCTCCAAATCTCATCTTTTTTTTTTCTTCACACAGTTGACATTCTCCAGATTTCACACCTTGCTGAAATTTCCTTTTCAATTCATGACAATTTCCTACTATGGAACTCTTGCTGTTCTTATCTGTGTCTCCATTTTAAGCAAGAGTGGCTAATATCACTGGTCAACAAATTTTTGCAAAAGTCATGTTACTGAAATAAAATTAGTCATTTCCTATCAATTTGTATGTGCTCAACACGAATGACAATCAAATTCTAATTTTGGCTTTAGTTTTTTTGTGATCTACAATAAATTGATGTTTACATCACAAAATGCATGCCAACAGTAATAGGCCTAAGATTAATACCTGTAAAAAAAATCAAGTCATAGACTACTTAGATTTCTTTGCTTGTCTCTTGTACAGCTGCTTAGGAGCATTTCTGGAGAGTGTCCAGCAGTAGTAGCCAGCAGACAGTTTCCATTGTGCAAAAGCACAACCTTAAGACTCAGTTTCGAAGAGTCTAGAAATAGCCTCCATTCTTGTGAGTCATAAGTGATTTCTAAGGCATTCATGAGGCCCTCAATATCGGAACAGAACACCAGAGTACTTTCCTTTCTGAAGAAAGGCTCCAACTGCTGGTGGCACTCTCAATATAAACTAATTGTGACATCTTCTTTTAGAAGATTCCATTATTGGAGTCTTGATCCTAGCAATTCTGCCTTGTTCTTGGATAAGTCCAAATCACAAACCAGGTCATTTAGTTCTTCCTGTGTTAGTCTGTGTGGGGTTGATGATGCACCACAGTGACAATCTGGATCACTGCATGCTGGTGGAACAGGAGAACAGGTCGGCTCACCCTTGTCCTCATCAGATGAATCAAGAGAATATTCTGCTGGAGGTTCTGGAATAGGAAGTCCCTCACCATGTGGAACTGGTCTCAATGCAGACAGAATGTTTGAGTAGACTATTCTTGACTTCTTTTGTTGTATTATTCCACCGGAAAGAGGAGGAACCAAGCAGAAGGAACGGTCTTTTTTGTGGTTGCTTGGCTCTCTCCACACCATGGGGACTGCAAACGGCATGGATGGTCTTTTGCCATTGAACCACTGTGAAAGCTGTGTTGTACATGTAGCATAGCATATATGCAGGGCCCAAGGCTTGTCTTGGTCACCAACCTTGCATCCGAAGTCAAGATGGTAAGACTTCTTCACTTGAGAAATGAGTCTTTTCTTCTGGTTGGCAAATGTCACTTCCCCACAAATAGAGCAGAAATTGTCCACACTATGAACGCACTTTTGAGGCATTACTGTTCTGTTTTGTGCCTAAATGCATAAACTAATAACAGTTATAAAAACTGTCTTGCACAAAGTCTGAAATATTTTCAATGCTCAACCTTTCCAACAGGGCTTTTATCTAGTGCACTGCTGATGCCAGCTTACTTCAGCAGCATTATTGTTCTGTATTGTGCCTAAATGGATAAAATAAAAACAGTCCCATGGAACAGTAGCTTAAACTGTCTCACACAAAGTCTGAAATACTTTCAATGCTCAACCTTTCTGATAGGGCTTTCTATAGTGCACTGCGGATGTCAGCTTACTTCAGCAGCCGCCTGGCAGTAGTATTGCATTGCATCAGAAAATGATGCAATTAACTCTGTGATGTGTGCCTGATGGTATTATGCAATGTGATGAAATATTACATCATTCTAGGCTGATTTAGGATGTTGTTGCAGTCCAACTGGGTAAATTTACATGGTGAAACATATAAAATGAATTATGTATCTTCAAAACAAGAGCTAATAAAAAATTTCCAGGATTATATTCATGTTCAGCACACCAAGATATTACAGATTAGGGCCTTTTTAAGTCAGTAACGATCTCAATGTTGGCCAGTGTATTAAATAATAGCTTTAATAATCTTTAATAATAGCTTTAATAATAGTTTATAGTTAATAATGAAACTGATTAGTGCTTATTGTTTAAGAAGGAAGTATCTTTAAATGCATAATGACATCCACGGAAGTAGTGCTTAGTTCTAAACACGTGACTTAACACACAGACTTACTTGATTTTTAAAATAATATTTTTTAGTTAAAATATTGACCCCTAAATTATATTCAATATTATTAACCAACATTACCTCAATAATAATAAACAATCAAAAAATAAAGTTCTGAGTCTTGGAAACAGTAAAAATATCAATATACAAATAAAACACAAGAGGGCTAAGGAGTTTTCAAGATCATGTTTCTACCTACTAAATTTAAAAAGGTGAAAATGAAGTCACATTCAAATCCTATATGCAGTTAGCAAAGAATCCAGAATGAGAGTCCAACTTTCAAAAATTTCCAGTTCAGGACTTCATTTAGTATCATATAGCCTTTCTGGAGGAAAAAAAAAAAAAAAAAAAGGAGAGAGAGAGAGAGAGAGAGAGAGAGAGACAGACAGACTTCCTGAATGCCTGGTCAGGGATCTAATCTGCACTACAGCTAAAGAGGTTTCCTATCCAGACATTTAGCTATTTTTGTTCTCAGCTGAACTTTGGGGGAAATTTTTCTTTGCTCTTCTTTCTTAATTCTGGAGTACACATTGGAATTTGAGATTAAGTTTGCTTTTGATAGTTCTGAGGAAAGAAATGTTCATTCAGGCTTCTGTTTGTAGAGCCCTTGAATATTGAAGAAATCAGACATTACCTCTGAGAATACGTATAGCTTGATACAAGCAATGGATAGTATTGACTGACTTTGATGCAAGCGTGCTTCATGTGAATTATGCAACTACTCCTGGCAACTATCTGTAGCTGAATTTATATGCTCCGTTAAACATCCAATCATTGAGACAGCTACTGCTACCCCTGCCATCAGAAAACTGTATTTCCCTCTCCTTACATTTAGTATGTGCTTTAATACCTCACATTTATTCAAGCTTGCTCAGGCCAAGTTTTCTATTTCCTCTTAGTACTATACTGATTATTCACCCATGTAACTATTCTGAAAATTAGCATCAAAATGGAGATATGAAGACCAACCATAATAAAGATGCTATGAATACGCAAATCTTCAGATCTGGAACTTTCTGCTTTAAGAGTCTAGCACATAAATGTCAGAGAAAAGCACTAAATTTAGGATTTACGAAGAGAAATCTGACGCCACCCTGTGGGCAGTTCAGGAAAATCTCAAGTTTTTCTTTTTTCCAGGGCACCTATATATAATAGCATGCAAACCAAAAAGATAAAGGCATGTTAAAAATTCAGAAATACATCTTCTCTAACACAAACATGTAGTCTAGAGATTTTTTTCAGATATTATTAATAGAAATGTATCTACATACACACACACACAGAGAGAAATAGAGAGAGAGAGAATATATAAAGAGGAATTAACTAAAAGGATAAAGCCAAAATAGTAAGTGTTTATATCTTAATGGCATGATTTTTTAAATAGGAATATGAATTATGCTTTTATAATTATGAGAAACGTTATTTTCCACTTGCACAAAAATTATGACAATTTAGCAACAAAATTTATATTTTTCATATTTTGAGATAAGCAGATTTGGTGAATAACAACTCACATGATCCCAAAAGATATAGTTGCTGGAGTTGAATTTTCAAGATCTAACAGAAGTAATAGATTTACCCATTAAAAGAGAGAGAGGGAAAAAAAAAAGTCAAAGCTTGGCTAGGCAGAGAAAATAAACACTCCTAAATAGTGAGACTTAGAAAGTACGTGCTAAGTTCACCTAATTGCATAATGATTTAGAAGGACCATTTCTTCTACTATAGCTTAGGATCCCTTTCCAAATTGGGATGATTTAACAGAAGACCAAATAGTTTGAAATATAGAATTATAAAAGATGTTTTGGTTTTTTAATTAATGTCATGATTCTGGGGAAGGGGATGAGTGGTCATGCTGTTTCCTGGACAAACATTGTAAGACAGGTTTATGATAAAAGGAGGTAAATTATTCTTCCTTTGTATTAACGATCCTCAACCAGCTTCCACCACCAGCCCTTATTCTATGGTAATGTTTAGATGAATCATTACTGATTCCAAGGGATCTAGCTCTTAATTCAATATCTTTACTTAGGAAAAATGGCATATCTTCTGGTAACTTTTTTTTCTTGGGAACTATCAGCATAATATCATGTTTAAATTGAAAACTGGATACTTAAATTGTCCTGTGGAGAGCAGTACAAATACGTGAAAAAGCCCCCCAAAAGGAGAAAGCAGATGCATCATTTGAATGACTCCCAGGTTAGAACTGAACTAAGCATTAATTAAATCATTTGAGTAAATTTTAATAATCAGAACATGCTTACTATTTTTACCAGAGGGAATACAGATTCTTGATTTGAACAGTAGGGAAAAAAATACCACCCAAACCATTGTACTTTTCAGGCTAGTTATATGAGTTAGTCAGGAAATTTTACAAGGGACAGAACTTAAGCCTGCAGCTTAATCTCACAAACTCTCAAATCAGTATCTTCAGTTTTGTCAGCGCCTCTCTCTCCCCTGTGTACATTTCGTCTGTGAATCCAGTTTTTCCATAAAATTTCTCCTTAGCTTCATACTGACAGCAATCACCTCTTGTATTGAATTTCTCACTTCCAGTTAAAAAAATTCACAGGCAAATACATTGTACCCTGTTGGGTACAATGGCGTTGGATTAGGCATTGGATTTTTCTTTTCTTTTCTTTTTTTTAATTCAGGATTTAGATAAGATCCAATGGCTAGGAGGAGGGCAGAATAAACATCCTAAAAGGGAGGATAAATTTTAAAAATTCCACTTTCAGTCTGTAGTCTACTTAACTCTAAAGTCTTGAGTGATTTTATAGGTGGTTCTATAATTTTTTATTTATCCATTTATGATTTAATGTGTTACTGTACATATGATTAATTTACCTTTGAAGACCTTTTTCTTCACTTTGGAGACTATCTACTAATATATCAGGGGATATTAATGTTTTGTTGAACATAGTTTGAGAATTGCTGCCCACCAGACCTTAGATACAGGTCAGCTTCACACATCTTTAATCCTTTCTCATGTCTGAATTTTTCTGCCATAAATGGAGTAAGCACAGGGCAAACGTTAGTTCTAATAGTAAGAAAATAAGGAAACTGATGCAGGAGTAATGAAAGGTTAATTATTGGTCACTTGTAACTGAAAGTGAGTTTTTCGAGCAGATAATATGAAAAATTTAAGTATCAGAAATAGGAAGTTTAGGTTAATTTATTGAGACCATTTTACAGGAGACAATGAACAATTGAGAACAACAAAGAATCGCAGATATCTGCAGCATATAATGTTACTGGAGCCTATAATGGTGTGTAATGATGGAGCAGAAGGTTGTTAGGAACATGTGAGCCGCCAAGACTGATTGATTTTAAATTTTGTTTAGCAGTATTTCTGGTGGTGCCAAACCCTAGAGCATGCCCTTGGGGAAAAAAATCACCTGCTTGCCTTGGTTCTCTGACTACCAGTGAAAAATACTAGTTATCTTGGGACTGCCAGACGAAGTGTTCTCTATAAAACTGACACATAAATTGGTATCTGCAAACTATGAATAGTTATAACACTTATTTACTCACATCAGGATTCTGCAACTGAAAATCAACTAGATTTTAGCTTCTCGTGGACTTTACTAACATCAGGATTGTCTGTTTCTACCTTTTCAATGGGTTTGCTGTAAATAAGCATGATGTATTATTAATTGTGTGTGCGCATGTGAATATGTACATACATCTTAAACCAGGTCAAGAGGTAAATGAAATGTAGTCCCTGGAATATCAATACCATACTCCTAAATGCAAGTCGGCAGGTGGGTGAAGGTAAACTGCCTTTAGAAAACTTTTCTTTTGCTCTCTATCTCCTTCTTAATCTGTTACTGTTTTTTCTTTATACATTCTCCATGTCTATAAAGGTCTGAACCCAACTACTGCCACAAATCTTCAAGTCTCATCCAGCCTGTTTCTTAGCAAATGACTAAATGAGTTGCTTTACATATAACAAATCATTTTATTAAATATATACAATGCTATATGTCAGTTATATCTCAAAAACACTGGAAAGCCAAATCAACATCATCAAATAAATCAATTCAAATAAACACTAAGAAAATAGAGGAGTTACCCACACCTACACATCTGGCTGAGTATGTACCTCTTCAAGTCACCACAGCCTATAGTTCTTTTTAAGTGCAGTCATACCTAGGGTTCTCTGTAGCTAATTATCTATGCGTCTACTGACTAGAATTTTATGTTACCTCTTCTATGCTATTTTTTAAGAGTGGTAAATTTTTATTTCTTTAACTTAAAAATGCTAATTTATTTTAACAATTATTATTTATGGTGAAGTCACAAACTAATATAACCAAATTATACATGAAGTATAAATGCACAGTCTAATTAATGATTCTGTAACAAATGCCCATGTAACCAACATGTAGGTCAAGAAAGCAAACTTCGACAGCATCCTCATAACTGCATGTATGTCCCTTCCTGACTCAATCTCTCCCCACCAACTAGAAATCACCATTATCTTTTTGTCTACAGTCTTTGCTTTCCTTCATAGTTTCATGACCTACATTGTATTATGCACCAGTGAAATTTATTCTCTCTACTTGAACTTAATAAAGTTGATTTACTCTATTTTTTGTCTTTCTTTTCTGTGCTGTTTTTGTGAGGCATGCATGCTGTGACATGCAAAAAAAATTACAATACTAATTGGTGAGTGTGTGTTATTTCTTCATAGAATAACTTTTCAAATAATACTTCTGTATAGAAAAAAAAGACTGTAGTTGCCCTTGGCAACTAGATGCAAAAATACTGGACATATTTTCCCTCTGCATTTATCTTCCAAAGGAGAATATAGTCTACCTCTATGTACTAGTTGGCTTACACAGCCTGAAAGTGCTTTTCCCTTTTTTGCTATCCTTTGAGGATGAGGGCCATATTCTGGGGCTTGTACTTGCCAGCTGGCTTTTGATACAACTCACTGGCAAGAACAAACATAGAACATGAGCCTAGAAATAGACTTTGAAGTAAGTCCTCCATGCTCTGCAGGGCAAATATCAAAGCTGGTTGGATTGATAAACCAAAGATATAAAATGTTACCAAGCTTCCCACATAAGAGTTTCTATTCTATATGACACCTAATATCTCCTGATATAGTCTGAACAAAAAAGGAGAACTGTTGCAGTAAGTATTATCAATATAAAAATATTTTCATATTAGCAAAAATTTGAGCTAAAAAGAAAAAAAGCAGATTGCATACTCTCCACTCATAGTAAGTCCCCAGATGTTCTGATTACAGTTTTGCTATATAGCAAGCAAATGGCCTATATGATTGAAGCAAGTAAAAGGTTTTCTGTCATAAAGTCTCCTGTACTGCAAATACTTATGGACACAGTGTGAACATTAAATGTGTATAGATAACTAAATCATGGAGATAAGCCAATTCTAAATTTGCCCCAAATTATTGATTCATTTCTCTGATTTTGCTTCATGTTTTTTTTATTTCCCCTTATGTTAAAAAATAATCCTGGTCTCTGAAAGCATGCAGTAAGTTTTTTGTTAATCTTTACAAGTGCCATGACTGAGTAGAAGAGGAAAAACAACTAAACCTATTCAGGGATAAGGCAAATATTGCAGATGCTTAAAATAATATCACTGTCCAATATATATTTTGAATTTATCTTAAAAGTATTGTTAAATCTAAAATAATAATACACTTTTAAACCTTAAATATATTCTTTAATGTTTAGGTTAGGGTCTTACATATTTTTTTTTCAATTTTTTTTAAAAATTAACTCCCTTCCTCCATCCCTCCATCACTCTTTCCTTTCTTTTTTTTTAGATTTATTTATTGCATACAAGCTGGAGTGTAGGTCAGAGGTATGGGGGGTGTGAGAAGATTCACCAGAGACAGAGTAGGGAGCAGAACAGGCAGATTGACTGAAATAAACTGCTGAGGGGAGCAGCGGGTGAAACAAAAGAGGTCTGCTGCGCCATGTGGGAAGCTCCCTAGCTGGGTAGTGAACTCATGTTGCAGAGGCTGCTGAAAGTTTCATAGTGCTGAGACTTAATCCGTTGCACCACGAGGGAGGCCCCCTCTCTGCTTCTATTTCCCTCCCTGACTCCCTCCAACCCTGCTTCCTTTCTTTCCCCCTTTCTCTCTCTCTCCCTATCTAGCTTCCTCTCTGTATCTAAGAGCATACTTTCCCATTTTTGATATATCCATCAATTCCACAATATTCATTGAATATATACTGAAAAAGTACTAGATACTGCTTCACTTACTACTGGAAATCAGCAGTGAGCAAGCAATGAACAACCAACTCTACATCCTTATGGTGTTTACAGACTTCTTCACTTCTTTGAGGGAAGATTTCTTGCATTAGTCATGAATATGTGACTAGAAGAGGACATTTACTCTGCTGATACTCTAATGGAAAAACATTAATGAATGTAAAACAGACAAGTGGAAAGAATGAAGAAATGAATAGATCCCTTCACATGGGAAAAAGTAGCCCTGTCCTTGATAAATTATAATTAAAGGAGCACCAGATGACCTCAGAGAGAATAAACCAGGAGACAAAATGTAGCAATAACACTGGTCAACAATTTTTTTAAAAAGTCATGTTACTGAAATAAAATTAGTCATTTCCTATCAATTTGTATGTCTCAACAGGAATATGACAGTCAAATTCTAATTTTGGCTCTAGTTTTTTGTAATCTGCAATAAATTTATGTTTACATCACAAAATGCATGCCAATAGTAATAGGCCTATGGTTAATACCTGTAAAAAATCAAGTCATAGCCTACTTCTTAGATTTCTTCGATTGTCTCTTGTACAGCTGTTCAGGAGCACCTCTGGGGAGTGTCCAGCAGCAGTCAGCCAGCATTGTAGTGGACCATTTTCCATGATCTTGGTTCCATTGATGCGATATCTTGATGGAAACGTTCGCCATGTTCATCACTAACCATACCACAGTTTTCAGGGAAGAAATCCAGATGGGAATGAAGGAAGTGGATCTTTAGAGACATATTGCAGCCAAGTTTCTGAGACTGCATCAGCATGTCTTCTACCAGTTCCTTGCAGTTTTCTGCCCTAACATTCCCAAGAAAGTTTGTAGACACTAAGCGAAAAGCATGCCATGCTTGTTTCGCATCACTCTGCAGCAAGTTGTTGAACCGGTCATCTCAATGCAGATGGAATGTTTGGGTAGACTATTCTCGACTTCTTTTGCTTCACTATTCTGCCAGAAAGAGGAGGAACCAAGCAGAAGGAACAGTCTTTTATGTGGTTGCTTGGCTCTCTCCACACCATGGGGACTGCAAATGGCATGGATGGTCTTTTGCCATTTCACCACTATGAAAGCTGTGTTGTACATGAAGGACAGCATATATGTGGGGCCCAAGACTTGTCTTGGTCACCAACCTTGCATCTGAAGTCAAGATGATAAGCCTTATTCACTTGAGAAGTGATACTTTTCTTTTGGTTGGCAAATGTCACTTCCCCACAAATAGAGCAGAAATTGTCCATGCTATGAACGCACTCTCGAGGCATTATTGTTCTGTATTGTTCCTAAATGGATAAAATAAAAACAGTCCCATGGAACAGTAGCTTAAACTGACTCACACAAAGTCTGAAATACTTTCAATGCTCAACCTTTCTGATAGGGCTTTCTATAGTGCACTGCTGATATCAGCTTACTTCAGCAGCCGCCTGACAGTAGTATTGCATTGCATCAGAAAATGATGCAATCAACTCTGGATGTTGTGTGCATGATGGTATTATGTAATGTTATTCAATATTACATCATTCTAGCCTGATTTTGGATGTTGTTGCAGTCCTACTGGATAAATTTACACTGTGAAACATATAAAATTAACTATATGAAGTATCTTCAAAATGAGAGCTAATAAAAAAATTTCAGGGTTATATTCATGTTCAGCACACCAAGATACTACAGATTAGGGCCTTTGTAAGTCAGTAATGATCTCACTGTTGACCAGTGTTACAGGCAGTTTCGAGTTTTTTATGTGTTCACCTTCCATAGAAGTTTCATTTTCACAAATTGCATTTTGGCATCCCTTAACAACCTTCATTACTCTAAATTCAGACCTTCATAATCAGTTGACACACATTTCAAGATGTTACAAAATGGAACTCTTCCTAGGCTACAGTTCAATTTCAGTAACATCATTTATGAACATCAGTTTTTTTGTAATTATTTTAACATTCCATTGAAACTCTGCCTTTATGAAAAATATGAAAACTTCATTTTTTCATCTGTCCCTACCTATATAAACAAGTTGCTAAGCTATCATTCATTTTTGATTTATAAAGACTTTCATTTTAAGTATCTCATTTGATCTCCTAAACAACCTATCAGTCAGGCATAGATGTAGTCAGCAAGTAGAGACTGGATATCCTCCAACTGTGTACTTCACACTTGTGCAAAGAGTCAGTACAGTGTGTAAGCAAACATATGCCATACACTCATGTAATCTAACCTTTGATGGGGAAGCTAAAGGACAAATTACTCCAATTAATTATAAGTGACTGGATAATTATAAGTGTCAAATGTGGTGAAGAATAAATAGAGTACTCTCATAGGGTAAAATAAAGTGAAAATAACTTATCGAATACTGAAATGAACATATCTGCTTTCTTGTCATACCTTCACTCCACCTTTCCACTGTGTTGTTATTTTTAGGTACATGCTGCACTTCATATTTTTTTTTTTTTGTCTCAAAAGACTTACTATATACCCTCTTTTTCTAGACAATTTTACAGTTTTTCTAGGAGCAAGTGACATCTTTTTCACTTCATGTGGAGTGTACACAAGTGACTGAAATCTCCCAAGAAAATGGTTTATAGCTTTCTCATGTGTGTTCCATGACTAAGTGATACCATCATTTTCTTTTTATTGTCATTGATGTCAACCTTATTGTTGTTCTTGTTTCTTTTCTTCCCTCTGACAATAGCAAAGAAATATTGGATTCATAATGATTCCAATTCTTTTAGTCTTCAGGGGATTTTTTAAAAAAAATGTCCACTTATTCTTTCCTTTCAAATGGTGGCATTTATTCTACAGGTTTAGTTATCATTTCCAAAAAACATAATAGAGTCGTAATTAGAGGTTTCTCTAATATTTGAAGAAAAAGAGGAATAAATTTAACCTAAAACCTAACCAAATCTGATAGCCTGGGTTGAGCCCTACAATACGATACTATATTTAGTAGAGAAAATTAAAGGTTTGAGCACTTCTGATTGGGTTAACAAAAAGTTAAATTAAATGTTTTAGATCATTAAAAACTTCATGTAAAGTATTATCTGATAATATTCCTTTGCTATGAATTAAATATGGTAGTATTACCCTATGTTAAATGAATATCTTAGGCTTCAGTTTCTGTGGCTTGTCCAAGCACAGTGAATGGTAAAAATGATGCTCCAAGGAAGTATATAAGCAAGCAAAAGATACATAGAAGAAATAATTTTAAATTCTAAGTTTATCTTACTACCAATGGAAGAACCATATATTAAGGTTCAATCACATATTGAACTACACAGACATTTTAACTAAATCAAGGAAATTTCCTTTATGTATTTCATTATATACTACATGGAACTATAAGGAAATACTTCTTTATATGCATATGACATTTCCAAAATACCAATGCTTTTTGATGGCAGTAATTGATATAAAAGCTTACCAGGATCTCCAAGAGTCTTCAGAGCTACAATAATTCTTAAAGAGAAAAGTATAGAGTAACACAGAGAAGTGTCCTGATGTCATGAAAAAATCACATCACACTGCCATCCATCCCATAGTTAACTAATGCCAGCAATTTGAGGCCTCCTTACGACTAAATCTGTGACTTGGAACAATAAAGAAAAGATCTAGGAGGTCAGTCACAAGAGAAAATATCTCTGTATTGCAGAAGTAAAGAATTCCATTTTCATCCACTGTAGTAATACTATCTAGAGACCTTTCAGTCAAGCAAAATTAAAAAAAAAAACAAAACCCACAAACACCAAGCTGACCACAGATGTGCAGAATATGCACCTTCATTTATTGTGCAGTCACAAAAGCAAAATGACCTCTCCAGAGGGTGCTATATGAATGATTAAAGTTTCCTGTCATACTCCAATGTAGTTCCAAAAGTCAGTGTGAATTCTATGTTGTATTTTTTGGGGGGAAATGAGTAAATATGTATCACTTTTCTTATCTTTAATCTTATCCTTAATTTCTTCCTATATATTTTTTCAATATAGGGATCATTATGTCCTTCCTTCTCTCAAATACTATAGCTGCTACAGCTGTATAACTTAAAACAAGGAGTAGTCAGTTATAATCATATAAGAGCATTTCACCCATTCGTAATATAGAATGGATTGTTTTGTTTTGTTTTGTTTTTAAGTGGGGGGAAAAAGGTTTTCTTTGTTAAATTAAGTATCTTTTTGCTAAATGAATTCTACTGGTTTTGCTATATATATATAAACTGAGAGTATATATATATATATATATAGGGATCACTTGGGATCCATGGACTTTAAAGAAGATCTTTGAAAATGAGAGTCTTTCTAGTAGATGAATGTCAGAAAAAAAAGTATTTCACACACAGAATTAAAAGGAAATGAGTAATATGGAAGCTGCTAATTACAAGGTTTCACCAGATGGATAAAAGCAAATAAATATTTGGAGTTACAGACATATCATAAAATA
>PVIJ01022171.1:0-16757 GCA_004024925.1 Scalopus aquaticus
GGGATTGCTGGGTCGTATGGAAGCTCCATGTTTAGCAGTTTGAGGAATCGCCATACAGCTTTCCATAGTGGTTGGACCAGTTCACATTCCCACCAGCAGTGTAGAAGAGTTCCTTTTTCTCCACATCCTTTCCAGCATTTGTTGTTGCCTGTATTTTTAATGCGTGCCATCCTCACAGGTGTGAGGTGGTATCTCATAGAGGTTTTGATTTGCATTTCCTTGATTGAGACTTAACCCTTTGCTCCAACAGGAAGGCCCAAGCTTTAAGGATATTTGAATAAGTGTTCCAGCTGACTTCTTTTTTTTAAATATATATATTTTTTGATTTATTTTTTTATTTATACATACAAGCTGGGGTACAGGCCAGAGGTGGGGGGCGGTGAGAGGGTTCACCAGAGACAGAGCGGGTAGCAGAACAGGCAGATCGGAAATACACTGCTGAGGGGAGCAGCGGGCGAGGCAGGACAGAGGTCTGCCGCACCATGTGGGATTGTCCCCGGCCGGGCGTCGAACTCGCGTCGCCGCTGCCGACAGCTCCACAGCGCAGCGCTTAACCGCTGTGCCACCAGGGAGGCCCTTTTTTTAAATATATTTTTATTGTTATTTATGTCTTTTGCATTTAGTATTCCCTTTGGGTAACCCACCACCAATTCACCCGTGATCCATCTCCTCGGTCCCTTGGGTCCTTTTCTACTCCATTTTATGCCCTTATCCTCCCCTCCCCCCGCTCCCCCCTCACCCGCTGAGTGTCTCTCTCCTGTTTGGTTTCCTTATAGTACTGTTATAAGTGAAACCATTTGATATTTTTCTCTTTCTTTCTGGCTTATTTCACTGAGTATGATCCCCTCTAATTCCATCCATGTCGCTGCAAATTGCATGTGTTTATCTTCTTTCCATGCTGAATAGTATTCCATTGTGTTTATGTACCACATCTTCTTGATCCAGTCATCTATTTTTGGACATCGGGGTTGCTTGCATACCTTTGCTATTGTGAACAGTGCCTCAATGAACATACTGGTGCATGTATCCTTTTGGATTAGTGTTTTTGTGTCCTTTGGGTAGATTCCCAAAAGTGGTATTGCTGGGTCATATGGAAGCTCCATGTTTAGCAGTTTGATGAATCGCCATACAGCTTTCCATACTGGTTGGACCAGTTCGCATTCCTACCATCCAGCTGACTTCTTGATGGAGAGGACAATGGTAGAACAGCTGTGTGTCTGCTGTTTGCCATGCAGAAACAACCTCAGCCTTTTTCACTCCTCTGTGCTGTCAGGAGGACCTGGGACAATTATATCCAAGAGCTCCCTTATCCTCTGGCTTCCACCTGGGTTTGGCTAATGAGAGGCACAAGTGGATAGATAACATGTTTTTATTTTCCTGGTTCCCTACCTGTGGTGTGGTCCTCTCCACCAATCACCCTTACAAGTTTAGGTAATAATTCCCTCTCCTTGGCCCTCTGTCAAAAGAGTATTTAAGGCTCTCCACCACTGCAAGCCTAATGTACAGCAGTAGCCCTTGCTTTCACCTCTCTCTCTCAACTCTACCTATCGTTTTTCACTTTCCCTCTCTCCTGTGTCTCTCTCTTTCCTCCTCCTCCCTTCTTTTTCTACTGTATCATCTGTCCATCTATCATCATGTTTTTTCTATCCATTCACTCATTTTTGTTCAGTTCTATGAGGCATAACTAGCATATAAATAAGTTAATTTTAAGTGTAAAGTTTGATGATTTTTCCAAAAGCATAAAATCCTATAACCATGACCACAATCAATTATGAAAATGTGTTTAATTTTCATTTTTTGCAGATGTCTTTCATTTCTAATATTTACATGTCTTTTAAATCAGATGTGAGAAAATGAGCTTGAAACAAAATATACATTTATACTGTCTTTTATGTGTACTTATATAGTTAGCTTTATTCATCCTCTATTTTCTTATAAATTTGAATTACTAGTATCCTCTTATTTCAACATGAAGAACTCTTTAATATTTATTACAAGGCAGATGTGCAATTGTAAAAACATCTCATTTTTTTCTTTATCTTAGAATGCCTTAATTTCTCCTTTATTTTAGAAGGATAGTTTTACTGGAGATAGGCTTCTTGGTTGATAGCATTTTTCTTGCTACACTTTGAATATGTAATATTGCTTTCTGGCCACCATAGTTTATGATGAGACTTCAGCTATTAATGTTACTTGGAATATCTTTTACATGATGAGTCCTTTCTCTCTTGGGGCTTCAAGATTCTCTTTTTGTATTTCTCGTTTGAAAATTTGACAACAACATATCTAGGAATGGATATTTTTGTGTTTATTCTATTCTAATTAAAATTTGTTTAGATTTAGGTATATAGATAAATACTTTTACGCAATTTATTTATAAATTTATTGGCCATTTATTTTTAAGATATTCTGTCTCCTTTTCTCATTTCCTCCTGACTCCTATTATTCTTACATTGGTATGCTTAAAGGCATTTTACAATTCTGACACTCTGTTCATTTTTCTTCACTCTGTTCCTCAGACTGTATAACCTCAATTGATCTGTCTTAAAATTTGCTGGTTATTTCTTCTGCCCACCCAAATCTGTTGTGGAGTCCCTCTAGTGAATTTTTCATTTCAGTCATTATAACTTTCAACACCAGAATTTCTCTCTGCTTTTTTAAAAAATAATTTTTATATCTTAGTTGATATTTATGCTTTTAATTGATATCCTCATACTTTGTTTAGTTCTTTAGACATGGTTTCCTTTAGTTCTTTGAACACACTTAGAATAGCTGATGTTATTAAAGTCTTTGTCAATTTTTGTTGATTACATTCCCCCCTGTGTATGTAGGACTTCATGTTCCTTTTCACATCTCATGATTTTTTCTTGTTGAAACTAGACAATTCAAATATCCTGTGTAGCAACTTTGGAAACCAGATACCCCGAATTTCTGAGGATTTGCTGATCTTGTTGCTGCCTGCTGTAGTTTTTAGTGTTTATTTATTTAATGACTTTTCTGAATGGTTTCTGCAAAGTCTCTATTCTTTGTCATGTATATCCAAGAGATTTCTACTCTGTTGGCTTTGTGGTCAGCAAATGAACAGCGGGATATTTCCTCAATGCTTGGAAACAACAAATTTCCCTGCTTGCTGAGGGGCCTCTGTATGTGCTGGGGCCTCCCTTCAGCACTCTGCAGATGACAACTCTGCTTGAGAGTTTTACAGACAGAGCCTCAAGGTCAGCCAGGGGTCAGAACCTAGCACCTTCTCAAGTCTTTGGTGATTATGTGCAGAGTCATGGACCTACACACAGGCCTATGCATGCATGTAACATCTTAGGTTCCCAAGACTATAGTTGAGCTTTTCCAAGATCCACTGGCATTTCATCCCCCTGTTTTTTGTTTAGACTACTTTTTGCCTCAACTGTTACCCACTGTCCCACACAGCCACGAAAACAAGATATCTGCCTGTAGGCCAACACAGGACTCATAGGGAGGAGACTTTCTGTATTGGGTGAACCCCGAGTCACGTCAAATACACTCACCCTTGCAAGTGCAGTCCTCTAGGAAACCACCAGATAGGAACATAATGACAATTCTTTGGGGGTGAGACTTTGAAAGTGTTCTACCATGCTTTGCTTTCTCTGGTGACTGCCAGGCTGCTCTAGGAGTTTGGACTCTTATTGTTCAAGGCTACCATGAAACAGGAGTGGCGGGCAATGGGGCCAGAGGTGCTAAATGCCACAAAATTGCTATTCTTACTGTTAGTCAGTCATTATTCTTTAATAAATACTCCCTGATAGCTGCAAGCTTTTGGGTAACTTCCCAGCATTCTGAAATCTGATTCTGACAGCTTTTGCCAGTTTTCCTTTTGCTTTATGAGGGAGAGAAGTTTTGGAGATTATCCCTCTGACAGTTTTGCTGACATAGCTCCTCACATTAATTGAATATTGGTTGTTGGATTTATGGATGTGAGTTTAGAGGAAATGACTGATCTAGGATGTAGATTTGGGGAGTGTTGGTGTGGGAGTGGTATTTAACACCACATGATTCCCCTAATAATGTAGGGAGAGAGAAGAGAAGCAAGCTGGATTCCTGGGAAGCTCCAATATTAGATTTGGAGAAGAAAATGAAGATTGAGAGGAGCTGTCAGATATAAGAGGAAAACCAGGCATAGCAGATGCAGTGTCTGTCTAGATTGCTTTGCCATGTCAGTGCACTTCAGCCAGTGTTTGCCCCTGTTTGTCTGAGGACTTTCTGTGTCCACCAAAGCATATGGTATTCACATGTATAGTGGGCCAGGAGTATTGGGGAATTAGTGGCCCTAGGATCAACCCTGAACAAAGACCACCTGAGGTAGGTGTATGCATACCTCAACTCCCTCACCCCTCTGATGTGAATGCTCTGTGCTGCTCTCCAGAGGTTCCCAGTGGGATTGAACCTCAGTTGCCACAGTGGGATGGAACCTCAGTTGCCACAGGGATAACTTGCTTTTTAACATGTACTTTATTAGCTGTCTTTCATTTCTGTTCTCATTTCTCCACTTCCTTCATGAATCTTCTGGGACACCTTTCTGAATAAACTGAGTTCCATTCCAGTCTCTGTCTGAGGGTCTGTTTCTGGGGGAATCACCACAGGCATTATTTTATAAAGCGTGTATGCAAGATCATTGTACTGTACATGAATTCAGAAATTAATGTGTAAGTTTAAATCCAGTTAGGATTCTTTGTTCATTGCAGCAACATTCATAATTGCCAAGAAATGGAAACAAGTGTCCATCAATTGGATGCATGGGTAAAGAACATCTGTATGTGATGGGAAAACTGAACACCTAAATGCAAAGAATGAAACTGGACCACTATCTTATACCATGAAAGAAATTAACTTAAAATGGATTACGGTATTGGATGTAGGACCTGAAGCCATAACATTTCTAGAAGAAGACAGGTTTTAACTCCTTGCCTTCGCTCAGTGGTGATTTTATGGGTATGACTCCAAAGCAAAGGCAACAAAAGCAATACTTAGCTAGTGGAACCTATGGAAAGCTGTGTGGAGTTTCCATGGGTCTACCATGTGATCCAGGAAGTCCAACCTAAGAATCTTCCTAAAGGACACAAAAACACTAATTGGAAAGGAAACCTGCACAGTTATGTTTATTGCAGCACTATTTACGATAGCTAAGATACGAAAACAACTTAAACGCTCCAAAACTGATGAGTGGATCAAAAAGTTGTGGTATTTCTTAACCAATGGACTATTATTCAATGATCAAAAAAAAGATAAACCCATGCTATTTGTGGCAGCATGGATGGGGCTGGAAAGGTTGATCTTAAGTGAAATAAGTCAGAAGAAAAAGATAAATTTCAGGTGGTCTCACTTATGTGTGGAGTGTAGAGAAACCAAACAAAAGGTCAAGAAAAAGACAAAACTAACAAGCTGACTATGGATCTGAGGCATCCAGTAAGGAAGGGCGAGGGAGGGGTGTCCAAATAAGGAGGGAAGGACACGAGGGAATATAGTGCTGGTTCACGGATTTACGGTGGCGGGAGAACTATGGGGTCTACGCCTGGGGGAGAAACCAATTACTGTACAAAAATGAACAAAAATGTAAGAAAAAATATTAACTAGTGGAACTGTAGCAAATACAACTACTGCAGAGAGGAAATCAACAAAATTAAAAGGCAATGTACTGAATGGGAGAAAATATCTGCAAATCATATATCTGATAAGGGAGTACTTTCTAAAATATATAACACACATAACCTCATTAGCAGAATATGCAGTCCCATTTTAAAAATGGGCAGGGGATTGGAATAGACATTTTTCCAAAGAAGACATACAGTACAAGTAAACAAGTACATGAAGAGATTCTCAACATCACTAATCATCAGGAATACATAAATCTAAACCACATATCACCTGATACCTGTCAGAATGGCTATTGTAAAAAAAAACACAGGAAATAACAGGTGTTGGATATGGAGAAACGGAACCCTCATGCACTGTCTTTGGGCATGTCAATTATGAGAAAACAGTAGAGTGATTCCACAAAAAAATTAAAAATAAAACTGCCAGATGATACAGCAAATACCACTTCTGGATATTTACACAGATAAAGTGAAAATGCAAACTTAAAAGCACGAAAATACCCCTATGTTCAATGCAGCACTATAGCCAAGATATAGAGACAACCCCAGGTGTCCACAGATAGATAAGTGGGTATAGAAAACTTATATCTATAATTGTTTATAAGTATAAATGAATGATATCAGTGGTACCGAGAGGCACAAAAAATTGCGAAAATTTGCCATTTGCAAAAACATGGATGGATTCAAAGGGCATTATACTAAGTGAAATACATCAGAGAAAGAGAAATACTGTATGACCTCACTTAAGTGTAAAATCTGAAAAACAACACTGCAGCCACAGATAGAACAGATTGGTGGTTGCCAATGAGGCAGGAGATCGCAGGGTTGGTGACATGGTTGAAGGGGGTCAATAGCACAGACTTTCAGTTATAAAGTAAATAAGATTATGGCAATATAATGCAGAGTATAGTGATTACAGTCAACAATTATTGGGTATTTGAAAGTTGCTAAGAGAGTACATCTTCAAAGTTTTTATCAGAGGAAATAACCATGTATGTGATAGATGATAACCGGATTTATTGTGGTGAACATTTTGCAATATACACACCTATCAACATCAAGTAATTATGTTGCATATCCAAAATTAATATAGTGTTCTATGTTAATTATACCTTAAAAATGGATCTATGTTGGTTTCCATATAGCAATACTTGGACTTAAAAGTAGAGAGGTAGCCTGGCCAGATCACAAGGGTGTTGAATGTGAAGATGGGGAATTGTAAACTTTACTCTGAGGGCATGGGAGCCTTGAAAGGTCCCTGAGTCCAGGAGGATGCAGAGTATCCCAGTTGGTGTCCAGTGCAGGCATGGACAGGTGGGAGGAGAAGGGGCAGATTCTTGCAACAAGAGAGAATGATGCGGCTTGAGTTAGAGCGGGCCTGAGGGGGTGGGAGGGAGTTAAAGGGAAAGAGGAGAGAAGATTTGGTGACTCATTGATTCTGGAGTGAGCAGGGAGAGGGATCTAAGGAGAAGTTAAGTCAGAGCAACATTTTTTTAAAAAGATTTATTTATTTATGCATACAAGAGCTGGGGTGCAGGCCAGAGGTGCGGAAGACACCTCACCAGACACAGAGTGGGGAACAGAACAGGTAGATCTACTTAAACACACTGCTGAGGGGGACAGGGGGTAAGTCAGGAGAGGTCTGCTGCGCCATGTGGGTCAGCTCCCTGGCCGGGGATCGAACTCATGCTGCAGTGACTGCAATAGCTTCATTGTGCTGAGACTTAACCCCTGGCACCACCAGGGAGGCCCGAGAGCAACATTTTTATAAGTGATCCACTCATTCCTTTTCTCCATGAGGGCAGGACCTGGGATGTACTTTTCTTTGGGCAGTGGTCTTGCCCAGCTGAGTGGGCACTGAGGGCACTGGGGAGTATTGATGGAGTGAGGAGGGCATTTGTGATCGCATCCACAAAAAGAAATCATAATCAGTCTTTCCATTGCTTTTTGCCATTAGCTGACCCTAGGGGCTCAAGAATCCAGGAAGGAAAAAATCTGCAGGGTTTCTCCAGGAGTCCTGGGGGCCTAGGACTGGGAAACCCCTGCGACAGCAGCTCCAGGGACCCCCTGCATAAAGGGACCTGGGTCCTCAGCCTCTTCATCTCAGGCTATGAGCAAGGAGTGATGTGGGCACTGTGGGAATGTCCCTAGGCTATGGGGAGTGGGAATTCAGGACATTTGCCTGACTGGAGAAGCCACCTTGGGCATCCCCAGCCTTAGTGGTGAGATGGGGAGAGAAAATTCCAAAATGGTGGAGCATTAATGTGAAAGTGGCCAAACACAATACATGTGGATGGATTGTTCTGAAAGCTGTTCAGTTCTGTTTTCTGTGGAGACAGAATGTGGAGTGGAGGAGAATATGAGAGCTCCCCAGGGAGTGAAGGAGGGGTCTCTACAGGAATCTCCTGTCCCCTCTACACAGAACCCTGGCACACACAGGTATGGGAGAATAAAATAGCAATAACTTGAATTTAAGTTTTAGAAAAGAATATAGAGGATTCAAATTCATTTAATAACATTTACAATAAGAATAAAACAAACTAAATATGTTAACAGTTGCTATCCATCCAGTCAGCAAATTGTTTTCTCTGCACCCAATATACCAGATACCATGTTATGCACTGAAAATACAGAAGAGAAAGAAACCCAACAGGAGACAAACAATAAATAAGATCATTTTAGTTGGTGATAACTATTTAGGAAAAAATAGTGTCAAAAGGATTGAGAAACTAGACTGGGAGAAAATATTTGCAAAATATAATATTGATAAAGGAAAGTTATCCAAAAAGACATTGAACTCAGAAAACTCAAAAAAAAAAAAAAAAAAAAAAAAAAAAAAAAAAAAAAAAAAAAAAAACCAAGTGGTTAAAATAGCAAAATTTGGTTAAATATGATACCACAATACATTTTATTTTTTAAAACTTACACAATGCATTTAAAAAGATCTTTCTTTTTCTCTTATCACATGCCAAAGAAATACGGGATTCAAGGGAAAGATAATTATTAAAACAACTGCATTTAAGTGTGCTATTCTGATGGGAAAAATAAACAAAGCCAATCTTGGGTTGGTCACAATTAGGGTTCCCCTTCCTGACTTCTGTCCAGCCCTTGCAAAAAATGAAAAGGGATGACTTCTGAGTAAGACAAAATGAAACTGATGCTGGTTGGTTGCCAATCCCTGCTCATTGCTGGCTAAACAATGCCCTCCCCAGCCAGCCAGGTGGGAGGGACAGTGGCGCCCTCCACTGGCGACAACACGCCCGCAGCCCGCGATGCATCTCAAGGGAGCTAAACCGAAATAAAGACCAAAGAAAAGGCAGCCTGCGTGGAGTTCATGCTCGGTCCACGTTTGTTCACTGCCTCACCTGGGCGACTTCATTCAAGGCCATGGAAATGGCTCCTGCGTTCCAGGCGGGGCGACCGAGTGTCAGGCGGGGCCGGGCTGATGAAAAGGCTGCAGGGCTCAGGGCTCCAGCGTCTGTTTGAAAGCCCTCCACGTGGCGCCAGCATCCTGCTCAGAGCCACCCTCACCTCCTCCGGCAGCAGCACAGCAGGTGTCGGACACGGCCAGCAGGCGGTCCTCGTCAGGGTTTCCACTGGAATTAGGCCGCAGGCAGACCACAGATGCGCAGTCAAAATGCAGGACGGCTTCGGAGAGGTGGGCCGTGCAGCTGGAGAAGGCCTTGTGGTGGCCGCGGCCGAGGGGACCCTCAGTTGGCTGCCACAAGGCTGCCACGATGAAGATATAGGAGAAGAGGATGAGGAGGAAGGAGACCAGCACCACCAGGATGCTAGGGAAGACGAGGCGCAGTGCCTTGCCAGCGCTCTGGGCGCACCTGAGCTTTAAGATGGGGCAACATCAGGAGAAGATCTTGCTGGTCTTCATGACCACCACCGAGAAGCCTGAGCAGAACACCAGGGCTGCCAGGCGGAGGCAGGTGGTGGGGTTCATGACGAGTGGATAGTGGAGGGCTTCGTAGATGGCCCCATAATGGTCATAGCCCATCAGGGTGACGAGGAAGAGGTGGCTGCACCACTGGCCCTGGAAAAAGAACTACTGAGCCCCACAGCTGGGGATGGAGATGGCCTGGCTCTCCATCAGCAGATGAGCCAGCACACTGGGGATGGTGAGCAGGTGTAACAGGTCTCAGAGATGGAGAGCCAGGAAGCAGTACATGGGCAGTACAGGGGCTTGTGCAAGGTCTTATCTACCTGGATGACACTGATGATGGTGACTGTTTCCATCCACCGTGACCAGCTACTCGAAGAACAGGGAAAGCAGGGTGGTCCTCAGGTTTGGGAGGCTGGAGAAACCCTCAGCAGGAACTCCACCCCAGCCAGGTGGCATTCCCTAGCTGCTCCTCAGGAACCTGAGAGGAGAGGACACGAGAGATGGGGTGGACAATGAAGGTGGGCTATGCATCAGGGGGCGGGGGATAAGCACCCTGCTTTACAGAAAAAGAGACTCAGAAACCACAAGCCACTTTTTTCCTGACATCATTGCTACCAAGGGTCTCTTCAGTAGGAAAGAAAATCACAGATGTGAAAATACCCTGAGCACCCAAGGAGGAGTGGGTGAGGGGTAAAGGAAGATGTGGGGTATCCTGCCATGTGCTGTTTGAAAAGTATCCATAATGGACCCAAAAACCCAAGGTGGTCCCAGCAGGCTGAGCCATCTCGGTTGGTATGAGCATACTCTTGCATGCTCACAGGTGACACGGTCACCTACAAACTCCAGGAACAGGTGGTGGTTTCCAGGTGCTGTGGGCTGGGGAAAGGAGAGATGTTGCTGAGGGCACAGCTTGCAACTGGCGGAAAAATAACTCCTAAGACTAATACCAGTGGACATAGACAACAGTGTTATAATGGTCAGACTTGTTAAGAGACTAGAGCTTAACTGTTCCCAACACAAAAGAGTGAATAATTATGGGATGTGATATGGCTACTCAGATTACAATGCAATGGTGTTATGATCCATGACTGTATCATAGGGACATGTTATACAGCGGACACTTATACTCCCAAGGAAAAATTCCAGAACCGGTAAGTTTTGGATCCCATGTCTGGAGTGGGGAGAAATGTAAGAACACCAGTGCCTTAGTTTGAGTTCCTCTAGAAAGAGCTCATGAGAAAAGGATTCAAGAGCAAATAATTTTCCCCTTTCATCCCCCAAAACCTTAATGTGAGAGGGGAAGGAAGACAGAAACTCAAAATGGACTTATCATGGAAATGCCCACTGTGGGAAGTAGAATTGAGTCCACATGGGAACCTGAGCAGCGGTGAGGGAGCTGGGTGTTTATCCCCCAACCCACATTGTGGCTGCTGACAGTTTCCACCCAGCACTTCCCACCTGCCCCAGTACAGGGAGTCAGGGGCTGGCAGGTGAACAAGGAAATGGTAAGGCCCAGGGTGTGTGTGCCAGGGATTTAGGGGGCTGGCTACGGTCCCAGTTCCCCAGAAAGCAAGGTCGGTAACACCGATGCCTGGGATAAACAATGTCACTTTAGGAATCCTAATACCCAGAGCCAAATCAGGACTGCAAGGGCCCAGGCACTTTTGCCTAGCCCATCCCTCCACACGCCCCAAAATTCAAAAGTGTACTTTAGGACCATGTTGGTGTACAGATGAATATAATCTTGAACACTAAAAGTTCATTTCCTTGTGATCTCAGATTAACACAACTTCATGTCCCCTTCAACTCCCCCCCTCCCCATGGTATGTGTTTCTGTGTTAATTAACTGAACGCAGCTCTGAAATTATTGGCGATTGTAATTCAAACGATGAGGCTTCAGTAAAATCCTGTATTGGTTACCATTTTATAATCGATTGACTGCTTGTCTCAGTGAAAGTGTATCTATGTTGGAAATATTTTGAGTGTTTTGCACGCCTTTGGGACACAGAACTTTGTTTTCAGGAAATGGTCCTAATGCAGTCTTCCCCTGCTTATCAACAGATTCAGTTTTGAGTTCCTCAAATACCAAGTCAGAGACAAGGGAGGTTCTGGGGGTGGTGAAGGGCTGGAGGGTGGTGTGTGGAGTACTGACTTACGCGCCACCTAGTGGCACTTTGTGTCATCTGCAGGCTTGGGACCCTCACAGGAAGAGAACACTCCCACAGGCAAGGGGACAAGAGAATTGAGAACCAGCATTTAAATATCTTGGAAGTTTGGTGAAATTTTAATTTTGGAAAAGTAACTTTTAGGTTTGGGTTTGGAAGACCTATACAGTAGACAAAAACAGCAACAATGGACTTGACAAACCCAGAGCTATTCTGCTTCTAAAGAAAAGACCAGTCAGGTCATCAAGAACTTGGGAACAAAATGGCAGTGAGTGTGGGGGAGCATCCTTTGCTCAGGAATGAAGGAAAACCCGAAAGCAGGCAGTCCAGTTGATGGAGCGCAGGTGCCAAGCGTGTCTGTGCAGGGCCAGGTTTCAGGCTCTGCAGGCTGTGCCACCTCTGGTGCAGCTGCTCCCCTCTGCCGCCCCGGTGGGAAGGCAGCCCGGACAGTGAGTGAGGACCGCGTCTGTGTTTCCATAAAACCTTCTTTACAGAAAAAGACACGGGCATGATTTGACCTCAGGCCTCAGAATGTCAGCCCTGCCCCTGCACAAGTAAAACTAAAAGAACACTCAGCTCCGCAGAAACACCAGAAGGTGTTTCTTTAACTTATTCAATGAAGGGTCATGCTAAGAAACAGAGCCACGTTTCACCTGAAATGTTTAGAAACAAAAGCACAGCAAGGCTCAAAAACCAAGACTGTCAGACTCTGCTTCAGAAATCTAGTCTCAGCAGAAGCACAGTGGGCGGAGATGTCCAAGACATGTGTCTGAAAGGGGCCCTTTCCTGGCAGGTGGATGCTGTCAGAGCCCACCGGAGTCCCCACAGGGCGAGAATGAGAGGCCCTCAGCTGCCTGGAGGGCTGCACAGGGACACAGCGACTGGACGTGATGATGACAGACGTGTGACTTCTGGATATCACAAAACGTTGTTGTGTTTAAATCTTGTCGGCAAAAAACACACTGGAGAAAGTTGTGTTCCTGAAACGTTTAGCTCTTGCAAATCAGTAAACATAGATGAAAAGTTCTAGTTAGAAAATGGGAAGCAGAAAACTTCTAGTGATAAAACAAAGAAGTCTTGGGCTGCAGTGCCCTGCATGGTGACTGTAGTTAATAGCACCACATTCCAGTTTTAAAAGTTCTTAAAGGTTCCTTTCAGGAAAAATTTTGTAACTGTGTGGGTGATGGATGTTACCTCTACTTATTCTGCGTACCTTTTTGCAATAATACCAAATCGTTTTGTTGTCCACTTGACTAATGCACTGCTCTGTGTCAAATAGCTCTAGTCACCAGAACATAAGACTGGCTGTGTCCTTCTGGACTCAGAGAACTTCCACAACCCCCCGTGCCCTCAGAATAAAGTTTAAAATTTCCCATTTTCACATTCAAGACCCTTGTATTCTGGATCCTGCTACCTTCTCTATTTTCAAATCCAGCCATTGCTCCATGGAAACTAATATAGTTCCATTTATAAAATTAACAATAGTAGGGAAATCATGTGTGGTGCCAACCATCCCAAATTTCTGATCTTTCCTCTGAGATTTCCTTGCTATTCCAAACCTTGGGATTTTCCATTCATCTTCTCTTAGCCTTTGCCAAACCTCTGATCCTCCTGGAAGACACACCTCTGCCTTCCCTGGTCACTACAGGCCAGTCAAATGCAGCATCTGTACCCCCGAACTCCTGGCTTCTCTATGTATGTGTGTATCCTCCTGGCTTGCTAACTCCCTGGAACTGTCTTCATTCGGTTCCACCTTCCAGGAATTTAAACCCAGATGAGGGGTTTGCCCCTAGCCATGATCTCCTCTGAGTTTTCATGCTGCCTCTTTTTTCTCCTAACTCCTCTTCTCACAACTCTTAGAATTAGAGTTCTTCAGAATTCAGTTCTAAACTCTCTTTTTTCCCCTAGAGATATTTATTTTTTATTTTCCCCAACTTTATTGAAATATATTTGACATACAACATTGTACAAGTTCACAATGTACACAGTTTTTGCTAAGCCCTCCACCTCTATTATTTCTTTTTCTGTGGTGAAAACATTTAAAATTTACGCTCTTGGCAACTTTCAAGTCTATGTTACAGTATTACTGTCACCACCATGCTGCACATTCGATCCCTAGAACCGATTCAAGTCATAACTGGAAGATTCACCATTTGACCAACATTTCCCCACATTCCTCACCCCCCAAAATGGTAACCTCCGTTTCCACCACCCTACTGTCTATTCTGAGTTCAACGTTTTAAGCTTCCACATATAAGGAGATCATATAGTATCTATCTTTCTTTAACTTATTCAACTTAGCACGTGCCCTCAAATTTCATCCAAGTTGTTACAAATGGGAAGAAGCCTTCTTTCTCATGGCTGAATAATATCTGGTTATATATACTTATATATGTATATATATACACACACACACTCATGCACATATACGCATACAATGATGTCTCTATTGTTTCTATTTATATATAACATATATTTATATATGAAATATATCAATATGTTTATTTGTATATTATATATAATTTTAAAAAAAGATTTATTTATTTATGCATACAAGCTGGGGTGTAGGCCAGAAGTGTGGGGTGGTGAGAAGCTTCACCAGAGGCAGAGTGAGGAGCAGAACAGGCAGAACAGGCAGACTGAAGAACACTGCTGATGGAGCAATGGGCAAGACAGGAGAGGTCTGCTGTGCTACGTGGGAATCTCCCTGGCCTGGTATGGAACTTGTGCTGCAGTGACTCTGGATAGCTTCATAGTGCTATGCTTAACCCGTTGCGCCACCAGGGAGGCCCTATTATATATAAATTTATTTAATTTGTTGGTGGACACTTAGGTTGTCTCCACATCTTGATTTCTGCTTTTGGTGTAATTATAAAATAAAATTGTCACAAAGAGTGATGTTGAGGAGATTACCTTCTAGGAGTTTTATGGTTTCATATCTATCCTCATTTCTTTAATCCATCTTTTGTTAGTTTTTGTGTATGACGTAAGATGGTGCTCCAGTTTATTTATTTTTTCAAATTTTTTTTATTAATGCATACAAGACCTGGGGTGTAGGCCAGAGGTGTGTGTGGGGGTGAGAGGATTCACCAGAGACAGAGTGGGGAGCAGAACAGGCAGATCTACTGAAATACACTGCTGAGGGTAGCAGCAGCTGAGACAGGAGAGCTCTGCTGTGCCATGTGTGTCAGCTCTCTGGCCAGGGATCGAATTCACTTTGCAGTGGCTGGCGATAGCTTGATAGCGCTGAGACCTAATCTCTGTGCTACCAGGGAGGCCCCCAGATTATTTATTTTTTTAAGTAATGAACAGTTCATGAAGAATTAAACATTGGTATGGAATGTGATATAATTAACAAGTAAGACTCTCGGGAAGGATAGAGCAATACTACTCATAGAGAAAGTTAAACTTACTCAAAAAAATCACAAGACAAAAGAAAAAGCAATTCCATCATTAAAAATTACTCCTCAAATTCCTCAACTTCTCCTTAACCTTCCAAGCTCCCAGCAATCTACATGAAAATATTGTCATGCTGACATATTCATAATAATAGAATTATTCATAGAAAAACAACACATTAATTAAGTAATGGATTAGATGAAACACAGGCTGCAAAATCATAAACTCATAGACCAGGAAGTTTCACATGATAATTGATGATTATAGATCCATTCATAGGGTGAGTAATATGGGTTCCATGTTGAGGGATAATATATAAATGTAAACTTCATTAACTCATCTCATTATCTTCTAATTATAAAGCCTGGAAACTTCCAGAATCTGAAACATTGTATAAAATTTGACACATTCCACGACAAACCCACGGCCAATATTATACTCAACGGTGAGAAGCTGAAGGCCTTTCCCCTAATATCAGGCACAAGGCAAGGATGTCCACTCTCACCATTACTTTTCAATATAATACTGAAAGTCCTAGCCAGAGCAATTAGACAAGAGAAAGACATTCAAGGGATCCAAATAGGAAAGGAAGAAATTAAACTGTCTCTATTTGCAGACGATATGATAATATATATACAAAACCCTAAAAACTTCATAGAAAAACTACTCAAAATAATAGACCAGTTCAGTAAAGTAGCAGGATACAAAATTAATGCACAAAAGTCAGTAGCATTCCTCTATGCAAACACCCAATCTGAAGAAGAAGAACTTAAGAAATCCATCCCCTTCAAAATCGAAACCAAAAAATTCAAATATCTGGGAATAAATCTAACAAAAGACATAAAGGACTTATACAAAGAAAACTACAAAACTCTGTTGAAAGAAATAGAAGAAGACACAAGAAGATGGAAAGGCATCCCTTGTTCATGGATTGGAAGGATTAACATTATCAAAATGGCAGTCCTACCAAAAGCAATTTACAAATTCAATGCTATTCCAATAAAAATCTCAGTGACATTCTTCAAAGAAATAGATTGACTACTGATGAAATTCATATGGAACCACAAAAAACCTCGCATAGCTAAAGCCCTACTAACTAAAAAGAAAGAAAATGGAGGAATTTCACTCCCTGATTTCAAATTATACTACAGAGCCATAATAATTAAAAAAACATGGTACTGGAACAAAAAACAGACAGAAAGACCAATGGAACCGAATAGAATACCCAGAATTAAAGCCACATATCTATGAACAACTAATCTTTGACAAAGGAGCAAAGAAAATGCAGTGGAACAAAGACAGTCTATTCAATAAATGGTGCTGGGAAAACTGGACAGCCACATGCAAAAAAATGAAGCTAGACTACTACCTCACAGCCTGCACAAAAGTCAACTCAAAATGGATAAAAGACCTGGATGTAAGAACTGAAACCATAAAATGTATAGAAGAAAATATAGGCAAAACTCTACATGACTTACATCTCAGCAAAATCTTGAAAGACACATCCCTCAAAGCGAAGGAAGTGAAAGACAATATAAACAGATGGGATTATATCAAAATAAAAAGCTTCTGTACAGCAAAAGAGACATTAACCAAAACTAACAGACACCCTACCAACTGGGAAAGGATCTTTGCACACAATACATCTGATAAAGGACTGATAACAAAAATTTA
>PVIJ01022172.1:0-16751 GCA_004024925.1 Scalopus aquaticus
TGTTAGTTTTGGTTAATGTCTCTTTTGCTGTACAGAAGCTTTTTATTTTGATGTAATCCCATCTGTTTATCTTGTCTTTCACTTCCTTCGCTTTGAGGGATGTGTCTTTCAAGATTTTGCTGAGATGTATGTCGTGTAGAGTTTTGCCTATATTTTCTTCTGTACATTTTATGGTTTCAGGTCTTACATCCAGGTCTTTAATCCATTTTGAGTTGACTTTTGTGCAGGGTGTGAGGTAGTAGTCTAGCTTCATTTTTTTGCATGTGGCTGTCCAGTTTTCCCAGCACCATTTATTGAATAGACTGTCCTTGTTCCACTGCATTTTCTTTGTTCCTTTGTTAAGGATTAGACATCCCCTGCTCATGGACTGGAAGATTAACATTATCAAAATGGCCATCCTCTCGAAAGCAATTTACAGATTCAACACTATTCCAATAAAAATCTCAATTAAAAAAATCATTGAGATTTTTATTGGAATAGTGTTGAATCTGTAAATTGCTTTCGAGAGGATGGCCATTTTGATAATGTTAATCTTCCAGTCCATGAGCAGGGGATGTCTTTCCATTTCTTTGTGTCTCCGTTTTCTTTCAACAATGTTTTATAATTTTATTTGTATAAGTCCTTCCCCGGAGAGCTTACTTGGTTATTTGTACACTTCCTTCTCTCTTTTTGTTTGTTTTCTAATTTGTTCTATGTGTTGGGCCACTGTGCTGCTGGTACTGGCGTACATCTCTTTAGGGTGCTGTTTCTGGGATGTTGGGAACTGGTAGCCAGACCAAGTCCAGCACTGTTATATCAGACTCCACAGAGTAATGATGCTGTGGATATATTGATGGGCACTGTCCCTGACAAACCCCTCCCTCCATGTTTAGTCATTTCCAGAATGTGATTGTGGGGCCTCTGGCTTTCAGCAATGGCACAGGGGCTGCAGTTTCCTGGTGCCCACACTTGATCTGGGGCCCTCCCTGTTTTTCTCTACTCGGTTCCAAAATGGGGGTGCAGGGCCTGCAACAGGCTTGTTTGGCATGCACTTTCAGGCTCCTCTTTTTATTTCTTGATGTGTGTCAGGAGCCATCAGACAAGATGGCCCCCAGCGGTGAGTTACGGCCCTAATTGCCTGAGTTGCCCATCTAAGGTTAGGTTTCGATGAGGAATGCCTTATGTTTCTGTTTCCCCGTTCCATGTACATTTTTCCCAAACTGACGTCCGCAGGACCGTCCCATTGTTTCCCATGCTGCGCTCTCATTGAATCCCCGACCTCGAACCACCCTGCGCCACCTAATGTAACTTCTCCGTGACTGTCACCCTATATATGCTCTTTCCCCCGGAACAATAAACGAGACTTGATCGGACCTCCTGTCTTGTCTCCATTTTCTCGCGTTCCCCCGTCCCTTGCTCCCTGCTTCCTCCTCAGATGCAACGTTGATCTGGACTCGTGGGCCGAGTCAAGTGGCCGAGTCAAGTGGCGCCCAACATGGGGCCTGAGTACAGGAAGACTTACAGAGGACAAAAAGACATCTCGAAAAAGTGGCTAGCCATTCCCCCTCATACTTGTCGCTGCGAGAGCCTGTTGCGCTGACAGTAAGGTAAGATTTTTAAGGTCTTTTTGTGACAATGGGACAGGAAATTAGTCAGCACGAACTTTATGTTACTCAGTTAAAAGTCCCCTCAGGATGCGGGGAGTTAGGATTAAGACAAAAGATTTACTTTCCTTTTTCGATTTTATAAAACAGACTTGCCCTTGGTTCCCTCTTGAGGGAACTATAAATCATAAAAGATGGCTACGGGTCGGTGATGCCTTAAATGATTACTATCGGGTTTTTGGCCCCCAAAAGGTGCCGGTTACCATATTCTCTTATTGGAACCTCATTTCTGACTTACTTGCAAGAGAAGGGGACAGTCCAGATCTAAGACAAACCATAGGCCAGGCAGAACAAATCCTAAAGAGTTCTAGGCCCCCCTCTCCCCCCAACTCCCTGGGCCCTCTGAACACTCCACTAAAACTATACCTGACCACCCCTCCGACCCTGAAATCAAACATCCCCCGGGTCGCTCTGATGACTTAATCTCATTTCACAGTGACTCTGATGAAAATCATCCTACTCACCCGCCACCCCAAAAATCTAAATCGCCCCCAATCCCCCAAAAAGACCAGCCAAATACCATTATTAATCCACCCAACAACTATTCCCAAAACAAAGACCCTGCCCACAAAGACTCCACAGACCCTTCATCAATTAATAGAAAACCTAAAATCTATCCTCCCCTCATCTTCTCTTCTGAAGATGAGGAGGACAAACCGTCTCAAAAATCCCCTTATTATAAAAATAATCTTAAATGTGCCTCTGACAAAAAATGTCTTTACCTGGCCCAAAAGCCCAACCCCGATCCCTCGGAGGTAGATTGGGATGCCCTTGCACAAGAAGCCTCCCGTTACAACCCTTCCGCGTATAATACCACCGCTCTAGCCTCTGCCCCCTCCCTGCCTCCCACAGAGCCTAATCTAGATATAAAAATACAAATTAAACACCTAGAGGAAAGGATTCAGTTACAGGCTCCATATAACGCCCTCACCCTTCAACTTGAACGATGTAAAATTACTCTCAAAGACCCTCCAACCATGTACCCCCCACAAATTACCAAGCCGCTACCAACTGCCACTTCTTCTGTGGCCATTTTGGGTCCCTCAGCGGTGGCCATTTTAAGTCCCTCTCAGGCCATGCACGCTTTCCCGGTTATAGAGGCCCCCAATGCACAAGGGCAGCCCCAACGCTATAACCAACCTCATAATTTCCAAAATCTTAAGGAACTAAAAAATGCCGTCACTCAATATGGCGCTTGTGCCCCTTTTACCCTCACCATTTTAGATTCCATTGCTGAAAACTGGCTTACCCCCCAAGACTGGCTGACGCTAATTAAAGCCGCTCTTGAAGGCAGTATTCATCTCCTTTGGCGCACTGAATATCATGATATATGCAGAGAGTTGGCAGCTGCCAATATCAGGGCGGGAACCCCATGGACTTTTGAAATGCTCACCAGAACGGGCACTTATGCAGACCCCAATGCCCAACTCGGTAGCAATCCCGGGTTGTTTGCCCAAATCTCCTCTGCCGCCACTAGGGCATGGAGAAAGCTTCCTGCAAAAAACAATACGGGCTTCCCTCTTATAAAAATCAACAGGGAGCCCACGAGCAGTTCTCTGACTTCATAGATAGGCTCCAGATCTCTGCCGAACGCTCTCTAGGAGCCACAACTGCCACTTCCGAGCTGGTCCAACAATTGGCTTTTGAGAACGCAAATCCAGCATGCCAGGCTGCCATTCGGCCCATTAAACGAAAGGTCACTGACATCTCTGAATATATCCGCGCCTGCTCAGATATTGACCCCTCTTACCAACAGGGCTTGGCCATGGCAGCAGCTTTTAGCGGCCAGTCCATTACTGAATTTTTAAAATATAAAGCAGAACAAAACAAAGGCTGCTTTAAATGCGGTACAGTTGGTCATTTTTCAAAACATTGCCCTCAGATAAAACAGCCTTCCCCCCTCTCTACGCAAAAAGCTCCTAGCCTCTGTCCTTGTTGCAAAAGAGGAAACCATTGGGCTCCTATGAATGTTGACCCCCAAACTTTTGCCGTCTTAACTACGGCCTTTGATCTACTCAATTCCATCAACGCTCCCTTAGCCCAAGACTGCTGGCTGTGCCTCCGCTTTGGCACCCCCATCCCCCAGCCAGTTAACTTTACCACTTCAAGTTGCCTTGTCTCGTTGGCCAACAGCTCTCTAGATCTGGGTCAGGCTGCATTTACTAATTGCACACAATCCATTCATGTTAATGTCACAACCCTGTCCTGCCCCCCGCCGGGAGCAGTGTTTATTTATGACAATAATCAGGTCTTTACAGCCCTCCCAGCCAACTGGACTGGCAGCTGTGTCCTGGGCAGCCTTCTTCCAGACTTGGACGTTGTCCCCAGGGACGAATCGGTCCCTGTCCCATCTGTTGATCATTTGACAACACGCCATAAACGAGCAGTCCAATTCATCCCCTTAATCACAAGCTTAGGTATCCTTAGTGCCTCTGCCACCGGCGCTGCTGGTCTAGGCATCTCACTCTCTCATTACAATAAGCTTTCAAATCAAATTATTTCCGATGTTAATGCCTTGTCCAGCACTATCAATGATTTACAGGACCAGTTGGATTCTCTCGCCAAGGTGACCCTTCAAAACCGCAGAGGCTTAGATCTATTAACTGCCGATAAGTGAGGCATATGTTTGGTTTTACAGGAACGATGCTGTTTTTATGCCAACAAATCGGGTATTGTTCACAACAAAATTAAACAGCTCCAGGATGACCTCGAACGCAGAAGAAAGGACCTGACGGACAACCCTCTTTGGACCGGTCTCAGAGGACTCCTGCCATACCTCCTCCCCCTCCTTGGCCCTATCCTTTCTCTCTTACTGGCCGTCACTATCGACCCATACGTCCTCAACAGGCTTATAACCTTTGTGAGGCAACAAATCGAGGCCATTCAAGCCCGGCCCATTCAAATTCACTTCCACCGCTTGGAGATGCAGGACAAGGGTGGCTCATACTCCTCACTTAACCAAATATGATAAGACCCCCTTCCTCCTCTTGCGCTGGGTTGGTTAGCCAATGACGGGTACGATCGGGAGCTGGGCCACGGTCAGTGGACTCCCCTGACTCCTGACAACCTAAGACAAGCACAATCCCTGAAGATGGATACCTGCTGTAAGTCCCGTTTCATTTGAAACAAAAAAAGGGGGACTTGTCAGGAGCCATCGGACAAGATGGCCCCCAGCGGTGAGTTACGGCCCTAATTGCCTGAGTTGCCCATATAAGGTTAGGTTTCGATGAGGACTGCCTTAGGTTTCTGTTTCCCTGTTCCATGTACATTTTTCCCAAACTGACGTCCGCAGGACCGTCCCATTGTTTCCCATGCTGCGCTCTCATTGAATCCCCGACCTCGAACCACCCTGCGTCACCTAATGTAACCTCCCCATGAGTTTCACCCTATATATGCTCTTTCCCCGGAAACAATAAACGAGACTTGATCAGACCTGTCTTGTCTCCACTTTCTCGTGTACCCCTGTCCCTTGCTCCCTGCTTCCTTCTCAGGTGCGACGTTGATCTGGACTTGCGGGCCGAGTCAGATGTGGACCTGTACTGCTATATATTTCCCATTTAGTACTACTTTTGTTGTATTCCATAAATTCTCGATGGTTGTGTTCTCACTGTCATTTGTCGAAAGTTATTTTTTCATTTCTTCTTTGATTTCATCCTTAACCCAGTAATCATCCAGTAATGTGATATACAGTTTACATATCTTGGAAATTCTACCTGCTTTCTTGATGCAGATATCTAGATATGGAGATATCTTTATGGTGAGAGAAGATGCTTAGAATGATTTTGGGCTTCATAAATTTGTTAATAATTGCCCTGTGACCCATTATGTTGTCAGTCCTGGAGAATGTCTACTGTACACGTCGATAAGAATTTGTATTCAGGGGCCAACCTGGTGGCGCCACAGTTAAGCGCTGCGCTGTGGAGCTTTCGGCAGCAGTGATGCGAGTTCAATGCCCGCACCTCATGGTGCGGCAGGCCTCTCCTGCCTTGCCCGCTGCTCTCCTCAGCAGTGTATTTCTGATCTGCCTTTTCTGCTCCCCACTCTGTCTCTGGTGAAGCCTCTTGCCACCCCACACCTTTGGCCTGTACCCCAGCTTGTATACATAAATAGATAAATCTTTAAAAAAAAAAGAATTTGTATTCATCTTTCTTGGGGTGTACTGCCCTATAAATGTCTATCCTGCCTATGTGGTCTAATTTTTTCTTTAAAGCTATCACGTGCCTTTTTATTTTCTGTTTATTTTATCTGCCCATTGGTCAGTATGAGGTGTTGAAGTCCCCTACCACAAATATTTTTTTCCCAATGTCTGTTCAGAGTTGCCAGTAATTGCCTACTATATTTTATTGTTTCTTCATTTGGTTATGTTATGGTGCGTCCCAAAAATCACGAGGCAGAGGAGCGGTCTGAGGAAGGCCTTTATTAATACTCAGCGCTGAGGGCTACACTTGCAATAGGCTTAAAGCCCCTTCCGCAGGAGTGCAACCCCGATGCAGCGGTAAGTAGGGTTTTTATACACATCTCATGGGACCTCCATATTTTTACAATGTAGCTACTGATTCCATAAAAGGCAAGCAGGCAAGCTATGTTACAGAAGCAGAACAGAGTGGTTTGTAACCCCAAGTAGCCAGAGACTGGGTCTTATCTGGAGCTAGAGAAGAGAATGACCTTTTTTTTTTTTAAAGATTTATTTTTTATTTATACATAGAAGCTGGGGTACAGGCCAGAGGCGTGGGGTGGCAAGAGGGTTCACCGGAGACAGAGAGGGTAGCAGAACAGGCAGATCAGAAATACACTGCTGAGGGGAGCAGCGGGCAAGGCAGGAGAGGTCTGCCACGCCATGTGGGATTCTCCTTGGCCGGGCGTCGAACTCGCGTCGCCGCTGCTGACAGCTCCACAGCGCAGTGCTCAACCGCTGTGCCACTGGGGAGGCCCAAGAATGACCTTTCACAAGCTGCTGGGTGGATAGCTTTCACAAGCTATCTGTCCTCTTGCTGACTCAGGCTGCCTTGGAGTGGGGGTGAGGGTTTGCACTATCTCATTCACTATAACAATTAAGTATACATTGATTAGTGTTATGTCTTCCTGATGTATCATTACCTTAATATATAATGTCTATCCCTGTCTCTTATTCCATTATTTGACAAAAAAAATCTTTTAATGACATGTATATGGCTGTCCCTGTCTTCCTTTGGATCCCTTAGAAGTTATTCTTTTTTCTCTCAAGATTGTTAATTTCGGGCCTCCCTGGTGGCACAAAGGGTTAAGCTCAGCCCTGTGGAGCTGCTGGCAGCCGCTGCACAAGTTCAATGCCTAGCTGGGGAGATTCCCACATGGCGCAGCAGACCTCTCCTGCCTCGCCCGCTGCTCCCCTCAGCAGTGTATTTGGGTCTGTCTGCCTGTTCTGCTTCCCACTCTGTCTCTGGTGAATCCTCTCACAGCCCCGCACATCTGGCCTGCACCCCAGCTTGTATGCAAAAATAAATAAATCTTTTTTTTTAAAAAGACTGTTAATTTCAGTGGTTCTTAACAGTTTTGTTATAACATGTCTTAGAAGATTTCCATCTGGTTTCATTTTTTGGAACTCTTTGGACCCTTTGGGTAAAAATGGCTAGTTCATTTTCCAGGTTGAGATTATTCTCACCAATTATTTCTTTAAATTTTTTATGCCTTTCTCTTTCTCTTCTTTTTCTGGGATCCCCATGACATAGAGGTCATTTCTCTTTAGGTCATCACAAGAGCTCTCACACTATTTTCTTTTTTTAAATACTTTTTTAATCTTTGATTTTCTATTGTGTGCTGTCCTACACTGTACTATAAGCTCACTAATTCTCTCCATTACTTGTCTTTGTCTGCTGTTGAGGCCTTCTATTGTATTTTTAAATTCAGTTATTTTTTTTTTTTTTTTGGCTCAGTAGTTCTAATTGTAACAGTCTGATATTTTCTGTTTTTACTCTGTTCTTGTTTACATCATCCATTGTTTTTCTCTGATTCAGTAAACATTGTTACAAATGTTACCTTGAACTCCTCTTCAGGTATATTCCAGAATTCTACGGGGCTAAAGCTTTTTTTCTTATTTTCTGCTCCAACATTTTTGATATATTATTCTATCTCATTTTTAGTATTTCTGATTTGTGATCTAGAATTTCAGACTACTGCCTTTGTGCCTGTTTAGATGACTGGAGAACTGGTACTGACAAGGGATAACAGGTAGGAAGGAAAGGAACACAGGCAGTAGGGCACTGAAGGGTTGCCTCCAATGAGCCTCAAGGATTCAAAGTTCCTGCTGTTCTGCAGTTACCAGTGTTGTGTGGTAGAGATCCACAGCAATCCCCTCTCTTTGACCAACACTTCAACCAACACTTCAACCTAAATGTTTCGTATAGTTTTCTTGCCAGCCTTAACCTCATAGCTGTTTTTAAGCACTACATGCATCAATGGGGGTGGGTTATAATTTAAACCCGGCCACATGCTGGGAGTTGTTCTTTTTGCATTTCTACTTTGGACCATTACCCTGGAGTGCCTATTCCTATTGCTAAGATCCAAGTGTTTTAACTCTAATTTTTGAAATTATTCAGTTGTCTCATTTTTGGCTTTGGGTGAGGCTAAGGCAGGTGTTCATAGAAGATCAGGCCTGGCTCTCTACAGGTTCCGAATCCATCTGTTTTATACTGGGAACTGCAGGCTCAAACCAATAATTACCTCTCTGCAACCTGCTCCTATAGTTCTCTAATAGTGCACCCTCTAACCTGAATACTAATTCTATGCAGCATAGTGCCAGATCTCGAGAGTTCCTTTTGTTAGTATGTTTGTTCCTTTGAGTTAATAACTGTAGGGGACTCCATATGTCAGTCACCCCTCTCTGTCATGAATTGTACTAGCCGGCTATCACTGTAAACACAGATCAATTATAGTTTTTTCCTACACCTTTCTACCAGACTGCAGCTCCTCATGCATGCTATAGTCATCTATTTTTTTCCCCTCAGGGATTATTGACTTTCTCTGCTGCAATTTGTATTGAATATATGGAAGATGTGAGCCTGATGTCTTCATCCTGTTGCCATCTTGTCTATTTCTGCATTTTAAAAAGAATGTAGTCATATTTTGTATGTATGATTTTAATTAATATATGTGTGCATGTCATCATTGGGCATATAACTGCTTGTAAATTCTTAATTTATTTATAATTTTCTGATAGTATATTCCTTAAATCTGAAATCATGATACTGTAATAAATATTAATTTAACACCATAGGCAATGATACTGCTACACATAAAAAATAATACCCATAAATAAATAACCTGACATGTAAATAAGCAGGTCTAATAGGCTTTTTGTGTCAAGAACCACATATCCTTAAGTCATGTGAATGACCATACCTATTTATCATAAGTTTCAGAGGACAAAGACTATATCTTGTACACCTTTTTATTCTGTGGGTCTAGTACAGCATATTCTAATAAGCATTTGAAAGACGAATGAATGAATGTGTTTCCCTTAAGAGTAATCAGGTGACTTATAACTCTTTGAGTTTCTCCAGATTACAAGTGAAACTGGGGCAGGCAGGGCAAAAACTGCCCAGGCTCTGAGGCAAGAGCCACCAAAAAGCCCCAAAAGGCCAAAACCCAAAACCAAGGACTATAGCAATACAATATGCACACAATAGGACCCTGTGGGCTATCGCCTAACAAAGGACAGTGCCCAATAAGAGGACAGGTCAACTGTGGGTTCTCACCCATGCACACAATTGCAAGAGAACTCGGGCTGCAGGAACAACCATGGCATTTATTTTACAAACAGGGGAAACAAAAAGCTTACTGTATCCACAAGGGACTGGCTATCTCACCGAAAAAGCATCAGCGATGGTTGCCACTGGTCACCAGGAGTGCTGGACTGCACTGGCCAGTAGTGATGGTCACTACTGGTCCCTCAGAAGTGGTGTCAAAGACACCCAGTGTTAACAGCTCTTGATAGATGTTGGGTTATACCACCTAACAGCTCTTTGTGAGAAGTTGGGTTATACCAACAAACAGCTCTTTGAGACACCAGGTCCATGGCCTTTGGTGCTCCTTTCAGGCAACATCAGAGACAGGACCAGAGACCCAGTCTCTGCAGAGTCCTTCAGCTTCTCTTCCTGCTCTGAGGTAGGCTGCTGGATGCTTCTTTTCCTCCGTGGAGGCCAGGAACGGAGTCTTCCCCTTCTTTCTTTGGAGTCTGGCATCATCTTATTTGTTCTTCAGGAAGTTAGCGCTGTCATCGTCATCTTCTGGGGACTTCCTTCTCTCTCCCTCCCTCGCCTTGCCTCACCTCCTCTCCCCCAGGGCATCCTTTCTCCAGCTCCCTCCAAACCTGGCTTACATCCTCTTTCAGGGTGCCCCACCCATAAATCTGATTGGACCAGTATTCAATCTCTTGTCTGATTGGACCACTTTTCAATCCTGGACCATTTATCAATCAGCCCATACTACCCGATTGGTCCATTCCATGATCCAGTTAGTGTGCCCTACATTAAAGTTCTCTGAGGAACAACTGCCACAACTTACTTGTGGTGAGAGGCTGGATCCTGGTAATAAAAGTCTGATTGGACCATTTAACACCAATCAGCTCGTAGTTTACACCTGATTGGTCCATTTCATGATCCAGGAAATACACTGTTACATAAAAGGTCAGTTGCCACAACAGACTTGTTTGGAGCAGCAGTGTGAAAGACCACCATTGCTCCTTCCAGCTCCCACTGCTGACGCAGCTGGGTTCCAGTAACACAAGCACAATGTTTTTTCCAAATATAGACAACTTTCCCTGATTGGTATGAGTTTTAAAAGAAACAAAAGAGAAAGCATCCCTTGTCTGATTTAAGACATTACTTTTTCTTACTAGGCTAAGCCATTATTCTAGATTTTGAAATACGCATTTTCTAGCCAGCACTACAGGCCCTGAAGTATATAAAGGACTCAGGCAAACTGGATGTGTCTTATGCATTAGCCATTCCACCCAGACCTTTGCCTTTTCTTTGACTCTACAACAATTGTTAAGGAATTACTTTATAATTATTCCTCTGTTAAAAATTCCAGAGATTCTCTACATGAGGTAGAGTTAATCCTCCTTCACTGCTGAGGAAAGCAAAGCTCAAGGTCTATAGGTCTTAAAAGAGATCACACAACTAGTAGATGGTAAAGTTGGGATATGAACTTGGTTCCTATTCCAAAGCAGCTCTCTGCCTCAGCAGTGACCCACAATGAGTAAGTTTCATGAAATAGTAGTCAGACTAAGCTTTAACAGAAATATTTAACTATTCCCTGATTAAAATATTATGAACTAAGTCAATAATGAACCCAAACTAGTAAAGTTTGGTTTAGGCAAAAGTTGCTGATAAATCTTAAATATGTATACCTATGTATACCTATGCATACCCACAAAAACTGAGTAACTCTGAAATGAGCCAAGCCACCACCTTAAATACTATTTTCAGTTAAAGACATAAGAAATATATATGTGTGGGGGGTGAGGGTGGGTGCTCTTACAAGGGATAAAGAAGGAGGTCAGTTATGTAAGGCTATCAGGTTGTCAGGAAAAGCACAGTAAAAAGGGGTAAGGTCATATAATGAATATTTAAGTCAGCACCTTATCCATTGAGAATAGTTTCTTATGATTTAATAATCCTACTCCTTCTTGTATAGAGTGAAAGGCATCTTTGCGAATGGAGGTTTCTCTCACAAAAAGGTAAATTTCCTGTTTTTAAGAGATCCTCTTGTGTCTCCTGTTTCATTTTTTTAATCAATTCAAAATAATTTTTATGCATATTTTGGGTTGCATATTCTACTATCTTCACTCCCACCTTAGAAACTTTTCTAAGAAGTCCAGGAACTGAGTTGGTAGATTCCTGTATTTTATTGAACTTCCTTGTACAGAGAATAGATAATTTCTGAAAATAGGTCAGTTCAGTTAGAATTGTGTTTCATTTCAGGAGATGGTGTTGGAGATGGGCTCCTGCATAGTTCAAGCAATCAGGTCTATATTAAAAGGCATTTCTATATAAATAACAATGATTTGTGCAAACTATCAACCATGGTTCTGAGTCCTGAAACTGAAACAATGGATATAAACTTCAGAGAAATTACTCCAACACCTTATATATGGACAACCTCTGTGCCTGTTGCTGCGTGGACCACTCAGAAGTTTCACCAGAATACCTGATGACATCAGTAGAAACATTCATATTCCAAAAGATAAGAGTGGAAGTATTAGTTGGGGGAGTCATAGCCAGGGACTTGAGGAAACCAAAAAAAAAAAAAAAATCAGAATATACTGTAGTCCAGTTTACAGGTGGAAAACAAAACATCAGACAATTAACAGAACTAGAGTCTGATGTTCACCAATGATACACTACTGAATTTAATTTTTATCACAGTTGCTAGTTGGTAATGAGAGAAAAAAAGAATAACTATAATATGACTACCCAGATAATAACTTGATCAAATAATCAAAATTAACATCACAAATAAGGAACAGATGGTACATACATTGTATACCTCCAAAGGTGACACAACATCACTACTCTAGCCAGGATGTATACTCTGAAACTAATTGTGAGGAAACAGTGGGCAAATCCAAAATAAGGAATGCTCCAACTTTTTAAATTTTATTTATTTATTTATTTATTATTTATGTCTATTACATTATTGTGTATTCCCTGTAGGTTACCCACCTGTGAACCATAGTCCCTGTGCTCTTTTCTCCCCCGTTTTGAGCCCTTATCCTTCCCCTCCCTCACTAAATGTCTCTCTCTCATTTGGTTCCCCTATATTCCACCTTAAATGAAACCATTTTATATTTTTCTTTCTTTCTGGCTTATTTCACTTAGTGTGACCCCTTCTAGCTCCATCCATGTTGCTGCAAATTGCATGTGTTTATCTTTTTGATTGCTGAATAGTATTCCATTGTGTATATGTACCACATCTCCTTGGTCCAGTCATCTATTTTTGGGCATCTGGTTTGTTTCCATATCTTAGCTATTGTAAACAGTGCTGCAATAAACATATGAGTGCATGTATCTTTTTGGATTAATGTTTTTGTTTCTCTAGCTTTTTTTTTAAAGGAGCTGTTTTTCAAAAAATGTGTCATGTATGATAATGGAAATGTCAAGGAAATTTTCCACATTAAAGGGGACTAAAGAGATGTGATAACCAAATAGAATACATGACCCTAGATTAGATCCTATGCTAGAGAGGGAGGAAATGCTATAAAATAAACCATTGGATCAATTGACAAAATCAGAATAGAAATATGATTATATCAATATCAGGTATACTGAAGTTGATAACTGCATTGTGGTTATGTAAGATCTATACCCTTGTTTTCTTAGTAATGATATAGTAATTAAACAAGAGACCATTAGACTGAGGTGGTTCTAATTCCATAGCAACCTATATATAAGCAATACAAAAATCTAAGTCTCTAAAGTCTCAAGGTGAAGAAATCAAAATCTAAGGACAACCAATTACAGAAGGTTAACTAGCTTTTACAAATAAGGCTAACACTTAAGCTATCAGTATATCTTTCAACAGTTTGTATAGACTAAAATATTATGGATAAATGTGTTGAGAAAACATGGTTCAGAAAAGCATACATATCCTATCCTCTGTATAAACTTACCTGAACTTCCATTATCTGACTAAAGCAGAGTTTCTCAAAAGTACTCCTTGCTGGAGGGAGTTTCCAGTTTGGGAGAAAATAGACTCTTAGTACCAGAAGGTGAGATTTCAGATGCCATCAATTTCCCTTTGGGAGAATTTCCAGCCAAGAAGGAATCTGTCCACTATCATCAGGATTAAAAAGCCTAGTGTAATATTAATTGAAGCTCTAAATACCCACTGAAGCATTAAATGTGATGGAGCATCAAAATCTTCCTATGAGTAAATTTTTCTTTAAAAAATGTTTTTTGGAGACAGGTGATACTATACTCCCAGACTTTATACTACAAAGTCATAATAACTAAAACTGTATGGTATCGCAACAAAAAACAGACTCACCGACCAATGGAATCGAATAGAAAACCCAGAAAGAAACTCACATATTTATGGACCACTAATCTTTGACAAGTGTGCAAAGAATATGCAATGGAATAAGGGCAGTTTGTTAAATAAATGGTGCTGGAAAAACTGGGCTGCTACATGCAAAAAAAAAAAATGAAGCTAGACTACTACCTCACACTATGCACAAAAACCAATTCAAAATGGATAAAAGACTTGGACATAGACCTGACCTAAAATATGTAGAAGAAAATATAGGAAAACATTATATGACATACATCTCAGTAATATCTTTATAGACTTATCCCCCAAAACAAAGAATATGAAGGAAAAGAAGAACAGCAGGGACTAAATCAAATTAAAATGCTTCTGTACAGCAAAAGAGTCATTAACCACAACAAAGAGATACCCTACTGATTGGGGGAAAAAACTGCACACAATATTACTGAAAAGAGATTGCCTACAAAGAGCTGATAACATACAACATAAACAAAGTGAACAATCCAGACAATAAAATGGACAGAAGAACTAAAAAGACACTCTCCAAATAAGAAATGCAAATAGCCAACAGGTATAAGAAAAAATGTTCAACAGCACTTGTAATGCAAATCAAAACCACAATGAAATACCACCTTACACCAGTTGAAAATTGCACATATTAAAAAACAGGCAACAACAAATGTTGGTGGGGATATGGAAAAAAAGGAAGTCTTATGCACTGCTGGTGGGAATGCAAACTGGTCCAACCACTATGGAAAGCTCTGTCGTTGGAGATTCCTCAAGCTACTAAAAATGGAACTTCCATATGACCCAGCAATTCCACGCCTAGGAATCTACCCAAAGAACACAAAAACATTAATTCAAAAGGATACCTGCAGCCCTATGTTTATTGCAGCACTTATTATAATAGGTAAGATATGGAAACATCCCAATGCCCAAAAACAGATGACTGGATCAAGAAGTGGTATATATACACAATCGAATACTATTTAGCAATCAAAAAAGACAAACTAATGCTATTTGCAGCAACATGGATGAAGCTGAAAGGGATTATGCTCAGAGAAATAAGCCAGAAGGAAAAAGAAGAATGTTGGATGGTTTCACTTACAGGAGGAATGTAGGGGAACCAAATAAAGTATCAGGGAAAAAAAAAGTATAATAAATTAAAAACAAAATTAACAGGCAACTATCAATCAGAGATACTCTGCAGGGGAGGGGGAGGGAGAGGGATCAAGACAGAGGAAGGAATGTATTATACAAGGGACTATGGTGATGAGCATTGTAGAACTGGTGGGAATTTTACAGGGACTACACCTGAGAGGAGAGAGCATGCATTGTGCAAAAAGGAAGAATGATGTAAAATGCATATAAAATAAAATTATAATTAAAAATGAGAGTGAAATGTGTGATTCCACCATCTCTATTCTACCATGTTGTCGGAAAAGTTCTGTACCTTAGACTTTGTAAGGAGCATAAAAAGGTTTACTTAGAGCAGTTACCAAGGAAGTTTCATAGTGCTATTTTTCCTCTCAGTGTTTCCTGGGTCCAAGAGTAAATCAAACATGGGGTATGCTGCATAGTGTCTGAAAGAAAAAAGGAGGGAATATTTAAGTTTTTGTCTCATTCTTAAATAAATAACTCATGTCTTTGAAAGGTTCATAAGACCAGGGTGTTTTGATTCCCAGGTCATTACCTCCCAGTTTTCTTCACTCTGGAGTGATTTACCCAGGGTTTTATGTCTGAAAGTATTAAAGAATTATAAATAGTTATCAAAGCATCATAAAAGTCAGACCACTTATCCAATAGTTGAGGTGGACACCTCCACTCCACTCCACTGGGACTTGAGAAAGATCTGATCTAAACTGCTCTAAAAAGTCTGCAGTGGTTCATTTGGAGGCATAGAAACTCTAGAGAGTGCTAAGTAGGGATATAAGCTAAAATTCCCTGGATATATTTTATAGACTTTTTTTTAAATAAAATTTATTTTCCAGGTCTGTTGCAGTGTTCAAAATTGAAGCTTGTGATTGTTCCCGCTGCCACCACAGTTGCCATTGCCAGACTTAGGTGATGGACCCAAACCTTGGCTCTCAGCAATCTCAACTACATCAGACAGGTTTGCTTATTTCCTGAGACTTCTGCAAGGAAAAAGAGGCGGGTAAGACTGTTGCAAGCACCCAGAAAAGCCAGACTCTATGAAGCAGCCATTGGAATGTCTGCAGGGAAAACCAGGGCCAGAAAAACCACTTTCAGTGGCCATCCAGCAGTTTGGCTAGTCATGGCAAACATTGTTCTGTTACCACCGTCATTGCCATTGTGCCACTGCCACTGCAGAAACCCTACCAGAATCCAGCCGGACCCAACCCTGGGCTCTCTGTGATCTCAAAACTACATTAGAAAATATCCAAGACATTTGGACACCCCACAGGTGAGAAATTGGGACCCCCAACGCCTGCAGCCTGCAGCCTGGAGAGGAGAAAACCTGAAACTTGAGAGCTCCTTTTTTCCCTCTCTCTCCCTGCAGAGAGCCTCCCAGAAGGGACTTGAATAGCTTGGCTCAGAGGTGCATACCACTCAGTCTTTCAATGGAGACTCCTGTGAAGGGTGCAAATTTTCTCGTTTTTCTTTATCCTTTGTCAGTGTTTCCTTTGTCCTGTTTCTCCTGTTTCCTTTTTCTTTTTTTTTTATATAATATATATTTTTATTGTTATATATGTCTTTTACATTTTGCATTCCCCTTGGGCAGCCCACCACCAATTCACCCGTGATCCATCTCCATGGTCCCTTGTGTTCTTTTCTATTCCATTTTGTGCCCTTTCCCTTCCCTCCCTCCAGCTCCCTCCTCCCCCCCCCCCCCCCCCCCACTGATTGTCTCTCTCCCACCTGGCCTCCCTATAGTCCTGTTATAAGTGAAACCATTCGATATTTTTCTCTTTCTTTCTGGCTTATTTCACTGAGTATGATCCCCTCTAATTCCATCCATGTGGCTGCAAATTGCATGTGTTTATCTTCTTTCCATGCTGAATAGTATTCCATTGTGTATATGTACCACATCTTCTTGATCCAATCATCTATTTTTGGACA
>PVIJ01022174.1:0-16749 GCA_004024925.1 Scalopus aquaticus
TACATTCTACATCACGTGTGCCGGCACACAGGCAGCTTCAGAATTAGAAACAACTTCTTAAAAAAGTAAACCTGGTCCAATTACAGTAACCTTGTTTTATTCAGAATTTCATCACTGCTTTAGGTTAGCATTAAAATTTTCTTATGTGAATTCTTCTTTCACATCTTTGTAAGCTTTTAATTTTTCATTTTTCTCTAGAACATGCAGAACAGAACTCAAGGTGTTTTTGTTTGCTTTGGATTTTTTGAAGAGCAATGGTATAAGTTGTTATCACCATGGATTTTTATTGCTTATGGAAGTCATTAAATAACTGTATTGTCCATATGGAATTAATTCTCCAAGGATTATCTCTTATTTTCAGATCTAATGCATGTTAATAATTTGATATAAAAGCTCATTATCTTTAATTATGACTTTGAATGTCCACTTTCTCGAACAACAAATTTAAGGATAAGTTATGTTTCCATTGGTGTATTAAACTTACTCATTATACTATATTTCATCTTCTGTAGCCTCAACATAAGGATGAATCACACATTCCTTGATATTATTGTTTCATCCCATAACCAAATTAGTACAGTACACAAAAAGTAACCTGCTATTGATAAATTACCGTGAGTTATTTCTAATTTTTATTACATTTTCTTACATAAATTATTGCACTTTTTTGAAAATTCTTCATTTAGAGCATAGATGGCATTTACTGAGTATAGAAATTACACGAGCACATAAATAAAAGACACTGCTTGCAGTGTTTGTTCTCTAGTAACAACAACTGCTTTGTAGAGTGTCATCCATATTCTTTCATTGAGTGAATCCAGTCATGTGAATTGGCAAGGTGACTTTGGGGGAACCAATAATTCAAATTTGTGACAAAGAATAACCTTTAGTTTGTGTCAAGTCAGTTGACCATTAAATTAAGTCAGATATCCAAGGAAAGACATTGAAGATGATTCTAGGATCTTCTGAGCACCCTGAAGTCATCACTTTGATCTCTTTAAGACAAGATATCAGTGGAGAGTCTTTAATGCCTCAAAGATTAAAAAGTGGAATTTTGATGTTAAAATAGCAATTTGGCCATGTAGTATAGCAATTAAATTTTATTCCTAGGATACACAAGAGCAGAAATTAGATGCACAGATAGTAAATTTTGCATGGGTGTTAAAATAATAAGTCATGAATTGCCAATAAAACTCGAATTTAAAATGTCATATTAATCAGTAATATTTGGAAGGTGGTGGCCACAAATTGCTAATCGTTTTTCTTCTTGAAGTTTTTAGCCATATTTTATGAGTCAAGTTTGAATCATTAAAAACAATTCATGTGTTATAGAAAAACCACTCAAGTAAATTATCCTTAGATAGTGAAAGAAAACATTGAATACTTCCAGCATTCACACATGATCTTAGATGATGTAAATTGGTCCTTTATAATGCTATAAGATAGAGGTGGCAATAATTGCTAATTTATAGCTATAGTACATAGCAAATAATAACATAATATGGTACATGAAAATTGGTTTTGGCATTTTAGAAGAGTGTGGCATAAACATTTTGGTATAAATCTATAGTAATGCGTGTGTGATTGCGTATAGTGATGACTTAGTATATATTAATAGTATGCTATTTAAATAATCAAATATGCTTATTTCCTGTCTTGGAATCAAATGTTATAGTCAGAAACCCATGGGCTCTTTTGATTAGAAGCCATCCCTTGTCATTTTGCTTCCCTTAACGTAGTGTATGAACTGTAATCATAATTAACAGCTACCAGTTACTATTAATCACCTACCATGAGTCAAGTGCTTTAGTTCAAAATAATCTGTTAGAAACATTAGTCTCACCATTTGAAAGATTAGCACATTGAGGTTCAAAGATAGAAGTGACAAGTCCATGTCATGTAACCATAAAGTGGTGAAAATATAAATCCAGATTTGACTCGTGTCCATTTCTCCATTATGTCCTCTCCTTTATGGATATAAATTGGTACTTGTTGCCTGAAATCTGTACCTCATAGAGTTCCCTAATGAATAAAGGAAAGTTAATATTTTGAACTAGCTTTCAAAGTGATCTAGACACTTGGTAATAATGCAGCATATTACTTTTGTAGTCATTTAATATTGGTGCAGAAGACATTTCAGCTTATCTCCTGGTATAATTAATTCATGACAGAAACATTTAATAAGCTGTTAGAAACTGTCATATAAAACTACATTAAAGAAGTTTTCATAAAGCAGGTTTGAGTCAATAGCTGTCATGTCTATTTTGAAAGTATGATGATATATTTGATCTAAAAGTCTCTGGAGTAGTATCATATGTGCTATTTAAATTATTAACCCTAATAGAAAAATATTCATTTATCATTCAGTGACACATAGAAAAATATTAAATAAGTTTAATAGCCCAAAGGACTTCCTACATATGCTAATTTCTATTACATTGTCCATTGCCTGATAAACTACTTAAAATCCTTATACAAAATATTGTTTTACTCTAATACACATGAATGCAACAGTTGTTGCCAGAAATGAAATACTGAAATTTTTAATAGCATTGACATGATCTGCTTAAATATCTTAACAATGGAGTAGAGGCTTACATTGTTTAAAGAGTCATCTAATGGCTTCTTAAAGATAAGCTTTTTTTTTTCAGTTGAGCCAGGGTATTGTTCCTCTATGTGTAGTTCAGTAAGGTGGAGAACATATTTAAACTTAGAAGATAGTGCTCCCATGCCCAGAATAGGGTCATTACATTTTTGTGAGGTTAAGAACAGGGAATTGTAGACTATATGGGTAAATGTGTATGTGTGTTCAGATGGAGAAAATTCAGTTTTGAGCAATTCAATAAGTAAAGTAATTTGAGAAAAAAATGAGAAGTTGCATTTTTAAATTGTAAAGTAGATGACCCAAATAGAAAAAATACTGATATTCTAAGTTCTACCAGTATCATTATGAGGTTTTTCATAAAGAGAAAGATTAAAAGGTGGTATTTTGAAATACAGAGGAAAACATAGTTGAAAAGAAGTATTTGATTAATTCACTGTGGGAGAAAAAAAAACTTATGCTGTTATCATCTGAAAGATATGACACCTTTGTGTATAGTAGTTCCCTCTTATACATGGGAGATACATTACAAAAACCCCAGGGGGGGATTTTGCGCCAAACCCAACATTTATGTGGATAGTACATATCTATGATAAAATGTAATGTATAAATTAGTCACAGTAGGAGATCAAAAACACTAGCCAATAAAATAGAACAACTATAACAAAATACAGTAATGAGAATGTGAATATTCTCTCTAAGATATTATTGTATATAATATTTTCGGACTATGATTGACTGAGATACGTAACAGATATGAGAAAGTGAACCACAGATAGGGGAATGACTGTAGTGGCAAACTCTTTTATAGATGACTGGCTACATTACCAAATTACTTGCTAATGGAAGGAAAGGAAAGGAATGAACTTTATTGAGAGAGTGCCTAAATATTATGAAGACATTTGTTGCACTAAAAAACTAATGGGCACAAAGCTAAAATGTGTACGTTGAATTTAAAGAATTAATGAGACGCAAATATAACTAAAATAATTTAAATGTGTAAATAATTAGACTTCTTGAATTTAGTGACTGGCTAAATGTTCTACATTGAATGCATTTGCTGTTGTACTTCTTAACACAAGTAGGCATCTTACAGTCATGTAGAATGGAGATATACCTCAGATCACTTATTTTGAGCTCTGACATCACATTGAATATTTTGGTGTGTTATTCTGAGTCTGAATAATTCAAGACATGAAAATTTTTTCTTCCCTATTTCAAGTGTGATTAATTTGTAAAGATAATTATAAAAGCTGTTGTAATTAAAGCAAATACCTATTTAAACTTGGAATGATTGTTAAATATTAGTGATGTCCTTAGGGTAATACTATATTGTTGAACATTGGGTATACCACACACATACACATAAAGCTGTAATTGCTCTATTTCATGACACACACACACACAGCTGTAATCTTACTAGTTCATGAGCTCATAGCACTTCAGAGATGGAAAGGATTTTAGAGGGTCTCATTTTACAGAAGAGGAAACTGTGTCCAGCTAGATTTCCTTACTGGTGCATGATCACACAACTGTCAGTAAGAGAAAAATAGAACCAGATCTCTTGGCTCCCAACCTCTGCCAATAAAACCACACACTTGGAACTGATAGATTCCTTTACACTTGAGCAAAGGGTAATAGGGAAAGGAACCTTAATTCATGAAGCCAATCAATATGATGAACTCACCAAGGCACATTTATTTTCCATTTCATTTTTGACCTGAATTTTGGCCTGAGTTTTTATTTAGTCTTAGTTTTTTTGAGAATTCCTTTGTCTATCTTTCCACTTTGATTTGACTGCCGAGGCAGTGTAATATTATAAATTCAATGTCTATTTAGTAATCTTTTAAAAAAAAAACCTTCGTTTAAAAAATTAAAATTAAGTTCATTAATATTGAAGCATTCTAAATTTGAACACTTTCCTTTTTATTTAAAATTAAATTGTTTTTTAAATTTTTGAACTTTTTAGTATAATGACAATTGCATGAATATTAGATGAAGAGAAATGTTCAATTCATTTCAAATAAACGAATTCTCTTCTAAACTTGCTAATTTCGTCAGGGATCAATGAATGACTTTTTGCACCAAAGAGGAAATGATTTAAAGTGATGTTAGGCCTATCTATAAAATGCTGCTCTGAACAATGATTAGGAAAACACTCAACTGGGAAGATAAAATATGATGCAGTTAGAATTTGTAAAATTTGTTCATTTCTGTGAATATGCTTGCTGCATTACCTCCCTCTTAACTGCTAAATGTCTGTTTATAGTCTTACATGACTTAGTTGTCTCTTCTAAATGTTTCACATTTAAGATTTTTTTCTAATGCTAAAATTCTGAGTCCACTTTACCTGCAAGTTTTGACTACTGGAAAACTTAAGTAAGATGTTCTTTAACCTATTGCCAAAATATTAAAAACAATCATATAGCATTCTTGAAATTATGTACATCTCTTAAAATGTATTTGCTCATAAACAATAATGTATAGAAGCATTTAGAAACAAAATATTTATTTCACAATATATACCTATATTGTCATTTCTAATAATCCTCTTTAAAAAGGGAGATTAAAACTTCCTACTGTCACAATAATGCTTGAAATTGAAGAAGAGCCTTGCTCTCTAAATTAGTGCATTGTATATCAGCACATCACCTATGCTTTTCCTTTGTAAAATGGTTCTTATTCATGCCAGCTTTCAGTGTACTGTTCTGGGACTCGTGGGTGTGATAGAACGGAACATATTTCTGTATCTGTGAATTCAATCCCACACACCATTTTACATGACAAAATCTGAATGTCCTAAGACTAGGTGTTAAAGATAAGGCAAGATGTCAACCCTTATCAGTCCAGGGTTTGAGTTAGCTTCACAGCACTCTTGTATCTTTCAAAATAGCTACTAAATATACCTCAGCCCACGTATTAGACATTATTTAGACATGTAATTTAAGGAAGAAGAGTGTTTTGGTTTTGTTTCCTTGCTTGCCTGATTACTTGCTTGCTTTTTCTACCTCAACATATCTTAAGTTTGTTTCCTAAGATAAAAAACAAGCTGCTGAAATTCAAACATAGTAGACATCGAAGTGGAATATATCCAAGGGGGAAAGGGTACAAAGGTGATGTATTTTTGTACTTTGATACAGGAAGAAATTACTAGAACTACCATGTGTATTCATTTTCTAAATAAAAATCATGAAGGAAGTAAGCTTTAGTCATAGTTGGTATATGGAATAACAGAATCCCTTTCTGTATTGGGTTGGGGTGCATAATCATTTCTGAAAATATATTGGGAAAAATAAGAAGAGAATGGGCAAATAAAAATGTGTTTATATGAAAGTTTAAAATGTGCTGGTGTGTTAAAAATGAGTAAGGTTTGTATACAGAGTGGTTTTTTTTTTAATTGTTATTTATGTCTTTTGCATTTTGTATTCCCCTTGGGTAGCCCACCACCAATTCACTCGTGATCCATCTCCATGGTCCCTTGTATTCTTTTCTATTCCATTTTGTGCCCTTATCCGCCTCCCCCTCCCTGCCCCGCTGAGTGTCTCTCTCCTATTTGGTTTCCCTATAGTCCTGTTATAAGTATACAGAGTGTTTAATGTCTTTTTTTCTCAAAAATATTATATGAATGTCACCTCAGTCCCAGGATCACTCTCTTTTTGTATCCCATCCTAAATTCTCTCCCTTCACTGATCAATGGCACTTGTGTTCTATAGCAGTAGCAAGATATACATTTTCACTATTATTTATTGATTAGAATAACTTTGGCCCTAAAGATGCAGTATTATGGTGATTATTAATGGTGTAGCATGTCTGTCTCTGATGTAAGTCTTAGGGAAGCAGTTGTTACTCTTTTTGTCCCTACATGTGGCCAGGACAGCCCAAGCCTCAAAGTTACATCTCCTACTTGCATGTGTAAAGTTGCCATGATTTTTAGAGTGAAATGTTTTCTCCATCTTCTTCCCCTTTTTCTTGGTAGAATTTTTAGTGTGATCATGTGGGAAAAATAGATAGGAGGGGAAAAAAAAGGAAAGATGAAATTGGATTCAGGAATATGGATGAATATTTTCTTTTAAATGTCACTTAATATTTTTAATATTATTGTTTAACAATGGATAAAAAGAGTGTACTTTTGGTACAGAAAAAAGAACATTTTATTGGAAGTTAGGAATTATAATCTGATGGGCTCACATTATGAAAGGCAATATAATAGCTTGTAGTATTTGCACTGAAAAGAAAGGCACCAAGAAGCTACATGAAGGGTGTTGCTCTTGCTCCTGAATCTGAGTCAAGTGACAAATTGGCATTTAAACTGAGTAAAGATCATTAAGTTGCTAAATTCTTTTCAGAGTGCTTAGTTGAATGAAAAATGTATAGAATATGAATATAGTTTAATGAAACTTAAGATTTCCTTGATCAGCCTGTTTTTAAACAATTCCTTTTCTATTAAACAATCAAGGCTTTAAGTAGTGTGATTTGTGTGATCACCTAAAAATCACTTTAAGTTGGCCTTTTGCGGATGCTTCAAGTATTGAATGTGCTTCTTTCCTAGCATTGCTAAGTAATTGTTTGTTTAAATGACTATCTCCAAAACTGGCACATACATAATGGCTTGCTTGATTTTCTTATCCTTAGCAAAGTAGCTCACAGCAGAGTGCAGGAAAAATATGAATGTTGTGTGAATGAATGTTTGAATGAATATTTTCGTTTATGCTTCTGGGTCCCTCTAAGTGTCTTTTACAGACATTTTTGTAATTCCCTTAAGTTTCTTCTTTTCTTCCCTTTGGAGAACCTCATTAAAAAGTGTGTGCTTTATAGCTCTCTTTGAAATTAAACATGCCATGTGACATTCTTTGGCCAACACAAAGAGAGCAAAAAGTGAGAAGTGTCTCTTCTAAGCAGAAGTATTTGGTGCACCATTTGCTCTTTCCCTGATACACAATTGTAGGATTGTGTGACATAATGGAACCTCGATTAGCCTGGTCCCTGAACAACTACAGTAAATCAAATCTTTCCTGAACACATGCATTTGACATGTAGCATGAACAAGAAATGAAATGTTGTTGCCTCAAGATCGGGTGGGGGGAGACTATTTGTTACTGAAGATAACCCAGCCTTTCCTTACTCTGAAAATCATAGAATTTTGAGAAGAGAAAGTGAAATTCTGGTGGAAGTGAAATCCTGATGTCCAGGTTAGGGTGTCACAGCTACTGAGATGCTATCTGAACATGCCCCAAATTTAGACCTTGCTGTAAAATTGTATTCTAGTTTATGATTCACTATAAATTTATAGTTAACAAAGGTTTACTTAGAAAGCATAAAGATTGATCCTTATCGATCTTTTTCAATACTTTTTAAAAAAATTTATTTATTTACACATACAAGCTGGGGTACAGGCCAGAAGTATGGGGCGGCGAGAGGGTTCACCAGAAACAGAGTGGGGAGCAGAACAGTCAGATCGACAGAAATACACTGCTGAGGGGAGCAGCGGGCAAGGCAGGAGAGTTCTGCCACGCCATGTGGTATTCTCCTTGGCCGGGCTTTGAACTCGCATCGCTGCTGCCGACAGCTCCACAGCACAGTGCTTAACCGCTGCGTCACCAGGGAGGCCCCTTTTTCAATACTTGAAAGAGTTTTGTAGGTTTAAGTATTTTCACTTTCTCAACTTGTAATTTTATGTGCACAGATATTTTGATACATGAAGTCTAAGAACTATTGCTGTTCTTGCACAACTCAGCAAGGGTTAGTCTAATTTATAAACATCAAGAACCCAGGGTGATAAATCTTTTCTCATTCTGTAGGTTGTTGGGGCAATATCTATAAAAATCTATCATATCTACTAGAAACTGAAACATTTTCTCAGTATGAGAAATTTTATTTGAGTTCATGCATGCATGCATTCATTCATTATAAATATTTGTTGTACTAATACTCTGTGCCAGGCCTTGCACTAAGCAAGGCTTAATACAAATATGATTTCTGTCTTCATGAAGCTTACAGAGCAATGGAATTGTCAGATCTTAAATAAATAATCACTCTAGTATTATAAAGTTTCAAGATTTGTTAAGAGTCAAGAAAAAAAACTCCCAAGTTACTGAGAGTGAATACAATAAGAGTCTGAGCAGAAGTAGCATCTCTGATAAACTTACATCTCTGATAAAACCTTTGAGTTGATGGAAATTAGCCAGGCAAAAAGTGGGCGCTTCAGGCCTCAGTGGCCCTGCTTTGAGCCAATCCTATTTGATTGGGCATTTGGGTATAGATAACTTTGGCTGTTTCATGGGGAAACTATCTTAACTGTACTCTTTCTCTTCTATTGCACACTTTTGTTAAGGTTATTTTCTATTGCAAAAATAAAGGGGGAGCAGGAGTATTCCAGATTTGGCCAATGGCATATACAAAGACTAAGTTGGAAGAAGATGGTGCACTGGTGGGAGGTGCGTTTGGAAAGAAGCTAGTGTGACAGGATATGATTGGCATAATGTGAGACAGGTAAGAGTCAGATCATCTCAGGGTTTATTGACCAGTTAAGAATTTGACATTTTTTATTTTATATCCTATGTAAAGTCATTAACAGTGGTGTGAGGTGATTGATATTTTTAAGTCATCACTCTGATTGCTCTGTTTGCAGTGGAAATGGAAGTAGGGATTATAAATTAGAAGATTTTACAGTAGATTGGGCAAGAGATTAAGGTATCCTGTGCTAAGATTTTGGTAGCAGAAGTGGAAAGAGGTGAATAGAACTAAGTAGTGTTTTGAGCTGTTTTTAGATTCAATCCTGAATTAATGTTACTGATGGCCACTGAGAAAAAGTGTAATATCAAGAATTATTCCAGGATTTCTGACAGGAGGAGCAACTAGGTACCTGGAGATAAATTTATTGTCAAGGAATCTGAAAGAGGCAGCTAAACTAGACCAATATAAATAGAACATCGGCACTAACATGAAGAAACTGAATGATATTCTGATTTATTGAATCAGCATGAATCAGAATATCAGTTTATAAAGCTAAACACCCTATGTAAAGTAATATAGTGAATCCTTTGTGGAGAAAATAATTAATGCCTTTTTTTAAAAGAAAATAAATACATTTTTAAATGTATGATATTTGGGTATGCATTATAGTGACTCACTTTATTTTACTCTCTTGGCTTTTTTCTAAATCTTTGAAATTAAAAAAAATATGAATGCATATTCATTCCTTCTGAATTCTCATTTCTTCTCTCTTTTTCCATTATGTGTTACCATTTAGAAAGAGCAATATACTCTTGGTCTTTTTATAATTAGTTTTTTTTAAATGAGCGGGAAGGTGTTAACTAATGGTGGAATTTTTTGAAAATGACCATGTCAGGTGCTTCTTAGCCTTGGGGAGCCTAGAGGTCTGTACTGTGGACCTCTGTGCAAGGCAAATTATCCCATGTCTGATCTCTTTACTAGAGTCCTTCACCTTCAGAATATCCTGGTGCTGAGTGCTGTCAGTTAATACAAGCTGCACATTGCTCCCTCGGTAAGTGCATACCTAAGAAAGCAGTAAACCTTTATTCATGTACATATATTATGGATATGCTATTTAGGCATGTCTTCAGCTTTCAAATGATAAAAGAACCAACAAGTGTCTTAACTGAGGTAGCTATTTTACCCCTTCTTCCAGTTAGCATTTGCAGTGGTAACTAACAATCCCCAAACATCTCATTGGCTTACAATCACTAACATTTATTTCTCACTTACAGATATGTAGGGCGGCAACAACTCTGCCGGGCTCTGTTCCCCCCCATCCCATCTTCTTGGTAATCCTTCCGGGTGGAAGGAGTGGTTGTTATCTGGGATGTGCTTTTCCCTAAGTAGAGGGCAGGAGCAAGAGGCCAAACTGACCCTTCAAGTTCACTGAAAGATCCTTCTCACAAGTGTATATTTTATGTCCATTTGTCTTCCATCGACCAAAGCAAGTCATACAACTAAACCCGGTGTGACAAGAGAACAAGTGGATAAATTTCCGTGCCGCTGCCATGATGTCATTAGGAAGTGACTCTTTCAAACTATTGCCACTCCTAGGTAGTGTTCTTAGCATTCATATTTTGAATGAGTTTTCCTAATTTAACATAACTTCAAATAGACTGGCACAAAGATAATAGAAGTAGAGATCAACTGTGAATTCTCTGCTTCCTCCTCTTCTTTTTTTTTTTAAATCTGTTTCATACAGATGTGTCTATGAATATATTTTGTTTTTTTCTTCTTTAAATGATTGAAATTTTTTTTTACAGATTCCTCAAGGAAATTATTATTATTATTATTTTTAAAGATTTATTTTTTTTATTTATACATACAAGTTGGGGTACAGGCCAGAGGCGTGGGGCGGCGAGAGGGTTCACCAGAGACAGAGCGGGTAGCAGAACAGGCAGATCAGAAGTACACTGCTGAGGGGAGCAGCGGGCGAGGCAGGAGAGGTCTGCCGCGCCATGTGGGATTCTCCCCGGCCGGGCGTCGAACTCGCGTCGCCGCTGCCGACAGCTCCACAGTGCAGCGCCCAACCGCTGCGCCACCGGGGAGGCCCTCAAGGAAATTATTTTGGGTATGCCCTGTTACTTCATTGGATGAGGGGGCACTTAAAAAATGAAATCCATCTTGAAGTTTTTATTAATGGTAATTCACTTTTAGCTTAGAGAAACAGGATTTCCTGTCTTTTCAAGAAATGAAGTTTAGTTATGAAAATTTTATTTTTTATGAAAATCTACAGTTTCTGTGGAATTATTTATATTTTAGAATATCTGTGTTTTTTAAGTTTGAGATAGCTCTCAGTTCATAAAACTATTATCTAAAGTCCCCTTTAGTGTACAAAACGTCACATATTTTATTTTTGTTCAGATTTACTTTTTCTAGAAATTTGGACTATAATTATTTTATTAACCATATTTTTACCACAAAAATATTATTGTGCTTTATTAATAGATGGAATAATTAATATTGGAGTATTAGTAATTAAAATAAATTCTTCAAAAGTAAATATATTAGATAATCTTTATACCTCCTTTGGTGTTCTTTTGAAACCATTTGGACTTCTACTTTGACTAGTAAATAATCACTAGTAGATGAGTGGTTTTCCAACATTTTTGTAATGTGGAATGTTTTTATAGAATGAAATATACAAAGAATTCTAGTGCAAAAAATGACAAGCAAGACAGCTATATTTGAAAATCATTGTGCTTTGCATTAAAAATTTGTCACACCAAAGTGAAATAATTTTGTAATTTCTCATTTCTTCTCTTAACAGAAAAAAAAAATTACCCCTAATTGGGGAAATGATAAGAAAATCTAGGGTTTTTTTTTTTTTCCCACATACAGACTACAAATAAATTTAGGGTTGAACAGAGTTATTCAAATTGTCCTTAGAGTACAAACAGTGTTGTAGTTGCTTTAGCTCTTCAATTTTTAACTTGATTGTCAGAGGGGGATGTTGGCCACACAAAGACCCCCAGAGGGTTTCACTTTATCACACCAATTATCAGTGTATATTCCAGGATTCTCCAAGACAGAAAGTTATTTGGGACTGCCAGTTCTGCCTCTTAATGAATATCTTCAGTACGTAGCAAATAAGCAAAATGGTAGAGAAAAACTCCATGGTAATCTGAGGCAAGTAAAAAGACTCAATCATTGTGCTGAATATAGCTGGTTAGGATACTTTGTTTTTTTGTTCTCCCTGGTTTTTGGCCCCTCACCCTAAATATCCTGTTGAGACCAGTTTATAGTTATTGTGAAAGTGAACTCCAGACCTGAGTGTAAAGTAGTGTTTTCAAAGGCAACTGAGGACAAAATGATTATTCTCCAGGATTTCATGTCTGTTGTCCCATGTCACAGAAATATTGGAGGAGATTGTGGGGATCTTCTGTTTTAGAAGAAAGGATCCTACTACTGCTTGTTGGCTAACCTATATTGCTATATTGCAATCTGCCATCCTGCCCATGAAAATTTTGTTTCATCACTTACCTGTCCAAATTGTCTTTTGTTGGCATTTGTGGTTTAGTGACAGGCATAGTTGAATAGAATTTAGATAAAAAATATGGTTTTACTTGTTTTTTTTTTATTTTCTTGCTGGGTGGCCTTAAAAAAATATTTTTAATTCTCTAAAGCATAATTTACTCATCCTTGAAATGAACATAGTAATTCCCAATTCCCATAAATGTTGTAATGATCAAATAATTTATTGTAAGAAAGTGATCTGGTACACTGTTGTATTAGTGATACTTTGGGCATTCAAATCAAATCACCTTATCTGTGCTTCATTTAAATGGTTTATTGCTATTCCATTTTTTATGAGATCAAAACAAACTACATAATTTTACTTATACATCCTTCAATTCTGGCTATTGTTCACACACTAACTTCATTTTCAACATTCCAAAAATGTGGGCCTTCTTTTAGTGCTTGATTAGGCCTGTTTCATCCAACCTCAGGGCCTTTACATGTACTATTCTTGTTAACTGTTCTCTTTGCTTGGTTAATTCCTATTTTTCCTTCCTGTTTCAACTGAATGTTCACCTCCTGTGGGAAACCACCGCTGTCATATTCTTTTTGGGTGCTGTGTGTTTTCATGATATTATACGATGTTTTCCACATGTTTGTTTAGTGTGAAGTACTAAATTGATTCTTATTACTAAACTGATTCTTACCATTCTGATCCTTTGAAATGCTTTATCTTGAATATTTACAAAGAAACTTCAAAATAAAGTTATGTACAAATGGCAGAAAAAGGAGAAAAAAAGTGCTGAATTTTATTAGGAACCTAACATCATTTTAGGAATTCATCCAGCAGTCACACACACACACACACACACACACACACACACTATACATATACATACACACTTTTATTTATGTAATCATCACCAACTCTGTGAGAAAAAAGGGAAGCATGCAAAATTTACAAACTAAAAAAATTATTTTTTGTTGTTGTAAAACTAGAGAGATGTAGAAAAGCTTTATTACATGGAAAACTTGTTGTAAACTACCTTAACCCTATTTCCATGGATACATTTGCCATTTATATAAAACAAGCTAGTTGGAATATAAATGTATTGAAAATATAATGAACAGGTTATTCTAGTACATAGTGTAATATTTTTTTATTAAATTACGTTAATGAATATAATTCTCGTTGCACATGGAAGTGTCTATGATGCTGATACTCTCTTGTGCCATAAAAACTAAAAGGGAAGCTATGAACGAACCCGCAGATGTCAAGAATAAGTTGTGGGTGATCACAGTAAGCATTTCTTAGAAGTACAATATGTGATAAAACACTTGCAGCCAGTTAAATGAGGGCCACTGACCTTGTCAGAACGACACAGCCAGCCACCAGTGAGTTCAGAAAGAACTACATGAACTATTACGAAGAAACAGATCCTTCTAAAAATTTTAATTAGCACACTGTTCCATTGTTTATCTTATACACCAGACAAGATAAAACCTTTACACTACAAATATATTAATTATCAACTAACTTAAAAATATTTGTTTACAAAAATGACTCTTAAAATGGAAAGACTGGATCCTTACGCAAATCTACAGAGACTAGAGGGCTATTGCAGACTTAAATTCCCTATTGTTCCTTCTACTATTGTATAGTGGAAGTACTAGGAGGTGGTCTCACTGACTTACTGTGTCCGGTTATTTTAGAGGATAAAACAAAATTCCAAAACGAAATTAATTTTTTGTCAATTTAAAATATTGACTCACTTAAAAGTTTTTATTTCCTTGTATCTCCTTCCATATGTGTAAGAATTTAATCTGTTATTGTAATTGATCTTCCTGACTTTAGTTTCCCCCATCCATCTGTCAAATTAATCTTTGTGAATGCCTTCCTTGCAAAATTAATTTTTCCTCTGGGCTATCTTCAGTAGTTTCCCACTGCTTATAGTAAGTCTCAATTTCTTCATTTGAAGCTTACAAATCTTCCTATTTCAGTTGCAGCTTTCTCAAACTTATTTTCTGTTTCTTTATACAAAAGTTTCACGCCCTTTAAACTGAACCAAGATCTCGAGAGGTGTAAATACCTCCAAAGTGACCTTGCAATGAAGTGGGCAGGACCAGTTGGTGGAGTCACCTGGCTCTTCATTCAAATCTTCCCCCATGGATCCCACTACTGTCCCCAGTTCAGACCTGTTTATGTCTCCTCTGTCCTACTTCAGTGGCCCTGACTAGCCTTCCTTTCTTCTTGTCTTTTCTGACTCCAGTTCAACCTCTGAAGCTCTCTGGCCTTGAGACTTCATGAATACAGGTCAATTTATGGTGGCTCTCCTGATATAAAACCATTCCTGACACCCTGTGCTCAAACGCTTTGAGATGGTTTCCCATATGGACACAGTGACTTCTTCCTCTGACTCTCCTCCTATATGTATTTGATATTTTGGCAATATTGAGCTAACAAAAGCTCCAGAAATTTACTCTGCCTTGCCTCAAGCCATGTTATCTGCTGGAAATACCAACAATTCTATTCGCTCATTAAGTTCTAGTTCCCAATGTCACTTTCTCCATGAGCTTTTCTGTATAACTTTTCTCTTTTTTCCACCCCAGAGAAAGTTGGTGTCTTTTTCCTTGGTATTTTAAATGTAATATGCATATATCTTTATCAAAAAGCTACTCATGTTATATTTTAGTTGCATCTTTTCCACTAGGTGTTGAGCAATATTATGTAAGAAATAGTATCTTATTCTTGTATCCCCAGCTATTAGCACACAGTACCTATTTAGTAAATATTTGAAGAGTAAATGAATAGCAAAAGAACAAATGAACTTGACAATGAACTTTTATATACATATTACTAATTCCATCAGACATACTATGATCAGACCTATATAGCTAATGCTTTTTTTTTTCTTGCTTTTGGGTGAAGATGAAAGAAAATACTGAAACTTTAGTTTTCTGAGTAGAGTATATCAACATAAATAACATAAAACCAGTGTAGTGTAGTGAATAAAGTATGATTTTTGGCATTGTAAAACCTGAATTTAAATTCTAGCTTTACCAAGTAATAAGCATGAAATTTGAATGGGCTGCATAATTTTTCCAAGTCTCATTTTATTCATTTGCATAAGGAAAACAGTAATATTTTCTTTAAGTCATGTAAGTCAAATAAGATATATATATAGGAATACTTTATAAACTATTAAATACTAGGTGTTTTTAATTTAATATTTTAGTGTGCTTATCACTACTTTCAAAAATTCTTCTTTGTCAAAATATAATTCTTAAATTCTACTTATGACTAACTTCAAAGTATCTATTAAGGCCTTGTCTTGAATTTCTTAAATTTATATTTCCTTGACAAATTAAGTCATTTTTTGTCTAAAGCAGTGTATTATTCCTCTTTACTTCTCAGCGTTGCTACAGCTGGTACATGAGTTCCTGTTTCTGTCTCTGTCTTTATCTCTCTGCCTCTCTCTCTCTCTCTCTGAAACTCTGTCTCTCTGTCACTCTTGTTTCTGTGTATCTGTCTCTTTCTCTCTCTTTCTCTGTGACGTACTGGGAAAGGGTTAACTGTCCCTTGTCTTTCTGTTTTCTGGCCTCTGCTGAGGGTCCCACAACTGGAACAACTGTTCTCACTGTAGCTCTGCCTAACATTTCTGTCCACCCCCCTCAAATTGCTAATAACTCCGGTATCTGCATTCTATGTTGTCATTATTGTATTTCTCCATTCTTTCAGATCCACCCATCCTTTCAATTATTTATACTCCTCTCAGAAACTTTTAGTTTGGAACCTTTTATGTCTCATTAAGGTCTGAAGAATTATACCAGGTTATCCTTGGGCCCACACATGCCTGTAGAGACCTCTTCCATCTGCCTCAGGGAAGCCCTGATGCTCAAATACCAGCAGTGGATTTCAACATTTTAAAGACACTGGTAGACTTGCAAGGTTTTATCCTGAGAATATAAGCACAAGTCCCAAATATGATATGTCGTTCCATATGAATTTCATCAGTAGTCGATCTATTTCTTTGAAGAATGTCATTGAGATTTTTATTGGAATAGCATTGAATCTGTAAATTGCTTTTGGTAGGATTGCCATTTTGATAATGTTAATCCTTCCAATCCATGAGCAGAGGATGCCTTTCCATCTTCTTGTGTCTTCTTCTATTTCTTTCAACAGAGTTTTGTAG
>PVIJ01022175.1:0-16748 GCA_004024925.1 Scalopus aquaticus
CAGTACAGTAGCAGGATACAAAATCAATGCACAAAAATCAGTAGCCTTCCTATATGCAAACACCCAATCTGAAGAAGAAGAAATTAAGAAATCCATCCCCTTCAAAATCGAAACCAAAAGATTCAAATATCTAGGAATAAATCTAACAAAAGACATAAAGGACTTATACAAAGAAAACTACAAAACTCTGTTGAAAGAAGTAGAAGAAGACACAAGAAGATGGAAAGGCATCCCCTGCTCGTGGATTGGAAGGATTAACATTATCAAAATGGCAATCCTACCCAAAGCAATTTACAGATTCAATGCTATTCCAATAAAAATCTCAATGACATTCTTCAAAGAAACAGGTAGCTCCATTTTTAATAGTTTGAGGGCCCTCCACACAACTTCCCATAGTGGTTGGACCATTTTGCCTTCCCACCAGCAATGTAAGAGTTCCTTTTTTTCCATATCCACTCCAGAATTTGTTGTTGGTGGGTTTTTTAATTCTCACTAGTGTGAGGTGGAGATGCCTCCTATTTGGACTATGAATTGATATGATTCACAGGTAGCAGTGAGGAATCTGAATTGTGTGACCTACTTCTGTCGATAATAACAGAACTAAACATGGAACTAATTCATTTTATACATTTCAAGGTATGAATTGAATTCTCAAATTTTATAGGCACTTACTATATTCTAGACTCTTCACTTGTTGATAAAGTCATAGAATTTCCCATTAACGTCTTCTGTCAAAATGTTGTTTCTCAGATCCAGTCAGTGATCATGTGAGCGCAACTATATGGGTCAGGGTATAACAAGAAGGGCTTGAGTTCTGGAACTGAGTATTTTCTTGAGTGATATGTGATGAGATGAACTTACCCACAGATGGGAGATGATGTGTTGTAATGCCAGCTCATGTACAGGACACTGAAGTATTCCCTCCTATCTTGGGCCATATATTTGGACACTCTCAGTATTGGTGGATGCCTGAGAGTGTGATTGTATGGAACCCAATATATACTGTGTTTTTTCCTCTCCTTACATACCTCTGCTAAAGTTTAATTTATAAATTAGACACAGTAAGAGATCAACCACAATAACTAATAATATAGAACATACCATATTTTTTAATGATATACTTTATTAAAAGTTATGCAGATGTGGTCTCTCTTTTCTTCTCTCTAAAAATCTCTTATTGTTCATGGTATTTTTGGACCACAGTTAACCACAGTTACTGAAACCATAGAAAGTGCAACTGTATAAAGGGAAGGGGTCTTGTGCTTTATTGCCCCCTAGGGGACATCCAGAGGCATTGAAAGAGCATTGCTTTTCACCCCCCTTCACCCCCACGCAACGAGTGTAACACAGTAGCCATTATCCCGTGAAGTCAGTTCATGTGAACAGGAGTATTGAGATCAGTCAGATGTAGCCACACATCACAGAAAGCCAGATACCCACCTCAAGAACTCAAGTTGGATGGAAGAACTTCAGCAGTCTTCATGAAGAGCTTGAGAAACTAAGTATTAGTTACTCATTTTCCCACTCATTAGTTACTGCGTGTAAACTCTATGCCAGGGAATAGATACGAATAGAACTGGACAGACACACTCCTGTGCACAGGAGCATGTACATTACATCCAAATAGTTTTGTGAATGCAATGTTTTAGTACTATAATAGAGGCATACAAAGTGCTTGGAAAGTCTATGAAAATGGGGATTGACCTGCTGTAGATTAGAGTGGGGTTTGGAGCAAGAGAGTTCCCTGAAGGTAATGATATTTAAATTGCAATATGAGGGGTGACTAGAAATAAGGCTAAGTAGGGGTGAAACAAGAGGGCAGGTGTTGCAAGGAGAGAGAGATAGTCTGTGAGTGTTTTAACATGAGTGTGATAAGCTTTGCGATCTACTCTGGTTTGCATTAGAACTGGATTAGATAGAATTATATTTTTTTTCTGAAGTAACAACAGAATAACACAACACAACTGGAATCACACTATTCCAGTTAAATTATATACCTCCAACTCCCTATAGTATAAAGAAAGAGGTGTTCTCCTTTCTCACTTTGGTTTTTCTAATTATTACACTTCCAAGTCCTTGTTTATAATTATTGCTATAATTGCATAATGTTTTAAAGTCTTTGAAGTATTTTTGCATATTTATATTATCTCATTCAATTCTCACAAGGATGACTAGATGGAGCCCAGGATACTTTTCAAAGGGTGTGGGTGGTGGTAGCACAAATTTCAGTCTTGTCTTAGGTCAATTATAGTGTATACAGTTAAAAATCAGACACGTGTTAATAAGAATCATCTTTGACTTCTAAACCAACCATAAGAGGTTCTTATTTTTTTCAGGGGATGGAGGAGGAGTTGTAAATGAGTATCACTGAGAATCATCTTTTTCATAAAATATATCTTTAAGAAATGTCATTTTCTTGATGATCTGTGATGTTGAGCACATTTTCATATGCCTGTTGGCTATCTATATGTCTTCTTTGGAGAAATGTCTTTTGTAGTCCTCTGGCCATTTTATTGCAGTTTCATTTAGCTATGACTGATGTATAGCATTGTATAAGTTTAAGGTATGCAATATGTTGATTTGGTATCCTTACATATTGAAAAATAACTGCCACGATGGTATTAGTTTTTGCCCATTTGTACTTGAATTATTATTTTTTTGTAGGTGTTCCTTACACTTAGTATTCCGGATATAACCCCTTACAGATAATATGGTTTGCAAATGTTTTTCCCATTCTATGGATTACTTTTCCACACTGTTGTTTCACTTACTAAGCTGAAGCTTTTTAGTGTTATCTAGACTCACTTGTCTATTTTTGCTTTTGTTTGTTGCCTGAGATTTTGGTGTCATATCCAAGAAATCACTGCCAAGACCAATGTAATGAAGATTTTCTTCTATGTTTTATTCTAGGAATTTTAGTTTCAGTTCCTCAGTTTTATTCCATTTTGAGATGATTTTTTGTATAGTGTAAATTAAGATGAGCTCAATTTCAGTTTTTACGTGTGGATATCCAGTTTTCTCAATACCATTTTTTTTCCCATTGAAGTAACATTGGTTTATAACATTATAAAGGTTTCACATGTACAGCCTCATAAATTGACACCTGTAAACCATTAGAGTTCTAGTTTTCATCCATTACTATATAGTTGACCCCTTTTATCTGATTAACCTTTCCCTCTCTCCATCTGGTAACCACTCTTCTGATAGTCGATGTTTTGTCTTGTTTTATTCTATTCATTCATTTTGTTTCTTTTTATATATCACATGGCATTTGTCTATCTTCATCTGACTTTTTTCACTAGACATACCACCTTTATTTTTTCAAAGATTTATTTACTTATGCATGCAAGCTGGGGTGTAGGCCAGAGGCATGGGGTGGTGAGAGGGTTCATCAGATAAAGAATGGGGAGCAGAACAGGCAGATCAACTGAAATACACTGCTGAGGGGAGCAGTGGGTGGACGAGGCAAGAGAGGTCTGCTGCACCATGTGGGAATCTCCCTGGCCGAGTATCGAACTCATGCAGCAGTGGCTCTGGATAGCTTCATAGTGCTATGCTTAAGCCATTGTGCCACCAGGGAGGCCCTGCATATCACCTTTAGATCCATCTATGCTATTGGAAATTGTGAGTAGTATTCCATTATGTTTATATACCACATTTTCTTTATCACTCATCTGTTGATGAGCGCTTAGGTTGTTTTCAGCTTTTGGTTATTGTAAATAATGCTGTGATGAACATTGGAGTTCAAATCTTTTTGAATCAGTTTTTTTGTTGTGTTTAGATAAATACCCAGAAGTGGGATACCTGGATCACATGCTATTTATGTTCTTAATTTTTGGAGGAATCTTCCTATTGCTTTGTATATGGATGGTTCCAATTTATTGAATACATTTCTACCAAGAGAGTGTGAATGTTTCCATTTCTCCACACCCACAGCAACAAGCTGGTGTTTCTTCTAACACCATTTGTTGAATATACTACCCTTTCCCCACTGTGTATTCTAGGTCCCTTGTTGGAGATCAGTTGACCTTATATGCGTGACTTTTTCTGGACTTTGTATTCTTTTTAATTTGTCTCTATAATTGTCTTTATACCAGTGCCATACTGAAAGTCCATAGTGAGTTACTACCTCATACCAGTTAGGATAACCATTACTGAAAACCAAAACCCAGCATCTGCTAATGAGTATGGGAAGAAATTGGAACCCTTATGCACTGTTGGTGGGAATGTAAAATGGTTTCACCACTATGGAAAACAGTGTGGAGAGTTCTTAAAATTTAAAAATAGAACTACAAGTTGACACAGCAGTCTCACTTCTGGGTATAAATTCAAAAGAACTGAAATTCAATTGAAGGAGAATCGTTCACGTTCATTGCCACAATATTCACAATAACCAAGATGTGGAAATAATGTAAACATGCAGTGTACATTGAAGAATAGATAAAGAAGATGAGTTATATGCATGGGGTGGAATATTATTCATCCTTAAAAAGGTGATGTCCTTTTGTATGCAATAATGTGGGTGGATTTTGGGGAGCATTATGCTTATGTGAAATAATCCTATCAAAGAAAAACAAATACTGCATGATTTAATTTTATATCAGGTATATAAAGTATTTAAACTCATAGAAGCAAATTGAAGACTAGTATTTGCCAGAGACTGGGCTAAGAAAAAAATGGGAGTTGGTGTTTAACAGGTATAAAGTTTCAGTTTTGCAATATGAAATACTTCTGAAGGTTGGGGCCTCCCTGGAGGTATAGGGGTTAAAGTCTCAGCAATTTCAAGATATTGCCAGCCACTGTGGCATCAGTTCAATCCCCAGCCAGGGAGCTGACCCACAGATCTCGCCTGTCTTGCCCTCTGCTCCCCTCAGCATTGGATTTCAGTAGACCCACCTGTTCTGCTCCCCACTCTGTCTTTGGTGAATCCTCTTACCACCACCATCCCCTTCCCCCCACCTCTTACCTACACTCCAGTTCTTGTATGCACGAATAAATAAACCTTAAAAAAAATCTAGAGCTCTGTGTAAAATGTTGAACTTAGTTAAGTATACTGTAATGTACACTGACAATTGGTTAACAGTAGAGCTCATGTTACATTTCTTACACAGTAATATAAATATCAGTAACTCATTCCTTTATCTTGGATGCCACTTAGAGACAGAACCATCTGAGAGAGAACTGAGAATAAATTGAGAATGAGCAAAAAAATTGATTATTATTGAAAGAAGGTGTATAGACTAGGTGATCACCTTTTTTTATACTGGGTTTCTGTAATATAAGAATTTCTTTGTTTGAAGAAGTAATGAGTAGTTTGCATATCACTATACATGATTTAAGAATGATGCATTTAGTGTACAGATGATTTAGTGATGTTCATTTACTAACAGTATATCAGTATACTAATGGTAGCATTTAAAGAGCTTGTGGATAAAAAATCAGAAAAGGAAAAGCAAAGCATAAAAAGACCTCCTCTTGCTGTGTCACTTATGATACATTGTGATCCTTGTTTTGTCCATGAGTATAATAAAGCTTTGCCATTCAATTAGAGTAAGTTAACTTTAAAATTAATATTGTGCCTGTGCTTGATTCCATTTAAAGGGCTACAGAAAGGGAAGAGGATTTTGAGCCATTCACTATGCATTAGCTTCAATGACAGAGTATAAATCATAGTAAGTCATGGGCCTCTGCCCAGTTCTGATCTCTGTGTGGTGTATGTCAATGTCAGACTTTGGAAATGTCTGCCTTGGTTAGAATGGCATGCATTTCGTAATTGGAGAGAAGTGAGTAGAATGGATTGGAGGTTAAAATCTGGCCTTTTGGAGATGTTTTGACACTTTACCCAGGAGCCTACATTTATTAATAGTAATGATTCCTAAATTTTTATTTAGCTGGCTGGTTTACTGATTATATAGAAAGCTCCAGAAAAAGTAATGAAGGAAATGCATTAGTGAAAAGTATTAAAAAATTATCTTTGACATCTCTAGCATGAGGGCAAATCCAAATGGTTGATGAAAGAGCATAAATCAATTGATAAGAATATCCATTTTAATATTTTTCTTTTATGTCCAATATTTAATCTTTCTCGTTCTTCTTATGAAGATACATCAGGATATCCATTATTGGTAAGAAAATCCGTCTTGTGAGTATCCGTGTCAATTTTTCTCAAAATTCATTCATTATCAGTTAATGAACAAAATGAATTATGGAAAGAACATGCAAATATGTGCATGTGGATAAAAATATTCTAGTTGAGAACAAAAGAGAGAAGGAATAAAAATTTTAAAAATTCCTACCATGTTGAAGGGACTCTGTTAGATACTTTATTTCATTCATAAAAAAAATAAATATTGTTTGTCTGAAAGTATATGACATTTTTCATATTGACATGCCATCATGTTTTCATATTAGTCGTGGGGTCTTATGAAGACTAGCAAATTCATTAGTTAAGACTTCACGATACTGATCTACTTTTCTTTGTGGGGGTCGGGTAAGGTCAAAAAACATATTATTCTGGCATAAAGTAATTGTGCCACCTCATTTCAACCTTTCCTCACTACTTTTACAATGTGAGAGAGCATTTGTCTGTACTATGTATATGCAAGTGTTATGTACTACTAGCATTGCACAAATGCCTGCAGGTATTTTAGTAAGAGTCTGATCTTGAACTGTCAACATGATTTTTTTTTACCTTTTTGTGTATAGAATCTTCAAAACCAATACTTCCTGGGCAATAACATTGAAAAATATGCAAACTCTTAGAGTGACTAAGATTGGGAAATCATCTTGTATGATGTTCACATGGAAAATGGGTTTGATTGATTTCCAGGTCAAATTTTGACTGAACCATGTGAAAATAAGTAAGAAACTGGGAGGAGAAATGGAAATTACTTCTTAAAGTGAAATGAAATGGAGGTTAGACAGTGAGTATATGTCATAGCAGTGGAAAGGAAAATGAAAGCACACCTTTAGATTAAAGAAAGTTGAGGAGGAAAGATGAAGAGAGAAAAGACTCAATTCAGTTATCACTTGTTCTTGTTTAGGTATTAATTCCCATGTTTCAAATATTATCCCAGATCTTCACCAGTGGACAAATTGGAATTGTGCCAACCAAAAATAAAATAGTCTAGAATAGATCAAAATCAGTATTGTTGATGCTTGGGGGGACAGTTATGATATCATCCATAATTTTAAAATAGGGAATACAGGATGTAACTCCTAGTATCCATGTTTAATACATAGCAGCAGAGAAGGGTAAGGTCAGCCTTAGAATAAAATGTTCTCCAGGCCAACATTTTCTGTAGTAACCTGATTGAATATTAATGTATTTGAAAATAGAACATACATTAGTCAGTCTTGCAAACCTTGCATAGAAAAAGATGACTTGAATTCACTCAGTCAACAAACACATATTGAATCCCTACTAGGTGGCAGACATGGGGTACAATGATGAACAGATAGACAATGTCAGCTTAGAAGACTTAAAATTGCAGAGGACAATGTTGCTTCGATGTGACCTAGCATTTTCCAGGAGAGATGGTGTTCATTTCCCAGAACACCTCTCCATCGAAGATAGAGGCACCAGGCATTTTTTGTCTTTTATTATTAAAGAATTGAGTCATCCAGGGGCCTCCTTGGTGGCACAAAGGTTAAGTCTCGTGCTATCAAGCTATTGCCAGTCACTATGTCATGAGTTCCATCCCTACACCCACATGGTGCAGCAGATCTCTCCTGTCTCGCCTGTCCCCCCACCCCCAGCACTGTATTTCAGTAGTTTCACCTGTTTTGCTCCCCACTTTGTCTCTGGTGAATCCTCTCACCCCTATACCTCTGGCCTATACCCTAGTTCTTGTATGCATAAATAAAAATTAAGAAAAATTAAAAAAAAAAAAAGAATGGACTCATCCATTTAATGTCCCCTTTTCTGGTCCACCCTAAATACGTAAGTTTCTGATAATGCTTTGGAATCCCGGAAATGTTTGCCTGTTGCTTGACTTCAGTCAAGCAAATATGAAGATTTTAGTTCTTATGATGTTTATGTATCTCTTTTTTATTGTAGGCATTAACAGTTGATGTTTTACATCAGTCTACCGTGGGTCCATTCCAAAGGGATGGATCACTTTCCAAAATGCTGCCAAAATCTGGCTTCTGATCTTGGTCAGGGAGCAGACCTGAATCTATCATCAGTTCCTTTGTCTCATGAGAAACAGTCATCTTGGTGATCCTGAGTCTCTTTAGCTGTTCTTTTCCTGTCTTCAAATTTCTGCAAGGAATAGGTCTTATTAAATTCTTTCAAATAATATTGAGCATAGATTGGAGAGATACTACCTTTACAGTAGTGATGAAACAGATAAGCGCTTCTTTTTCTTATCCCCTCATAGTATTTCCCTGGTATCATTTCTCAGTCTCATCTTCCCCAGTCATCTTCTGCCTCAGGTATGACTGGCAAAGGGCCAGCCCATCATCTCATCAGATGTCTTTCTACTACTCGGGGGTGGGGCAGTCTCATACGTGCTAATTTGCTTTTGACGTCTGGTTTTTGTCCATCTGTTTAGAAGTCTGCTGTCATTATCTGGTTACTGGCAAAGCCAACCTGAAGCTATCTTTAAAAAAGTTATTAAGGGCCTCCCCGGTGGCACAGCGGTTAAGCGCTGCGCTGTGGAGCTGTCGACAGCGGTGACGAGAGTTCGACGCCCGACCAGGGAGATTCCCACATGGTGCGGCAGACCTCTCCTGCCTGGCCCGCTGGTCCCCTCAGCAGGGTGTTTCCATCCATCTGCCAGTGCTGCTCCCCACTCTGTCTCTGGTGAACCCTCTCTCCACCCCACGCCTCTGGCCTGCACCCCAGTTTGTATGCATAAATAAATAAATCTTTAAAAAAACGTTATAACAAAGAAAGAAATCAACCTGAAATTACCCCTCCTTTTCTGCAGAGACCTTAAAAAGAACAGGAGCTAGGAGCTAGTTCTGCTTTAACAGAATCAGCCTTTTCTGGATATCAGCATTTTTCTTTTCTACTTCGTTTTTAAAACCCTCCAGTAGAAAATCCTTACATTTATGCCTGATGACTAATAATCTATTTTTACCATTGTCCTGTGCAGATCTCAGTGATAATTTACTTTTTATGCCTCAAATGATATTATACCTCACAGTCGACTTGTTTGAAGAAATTAGTATTCTGCACTATACTTTTTTCATCCAGAGTTGAAATGGGAAAGTGAACATTTTTCCTTAGGATAGTATAAGGATTTGTGTATAGGGTTGTTTAATTATGTTGCAATTACTTAGTTTTATAAAAAAAAAACAGGATGTTTAAAACTCTAGGGTTGTATTTTTGTTTTACTTTTAACCTTTTAGATTAGTAGTTCAGCCTTGTTTCTCATGAAATATAAGGAGCCTGATAAAAAAGATAGTCTGGGGTCTCTCTGGCAGTTTAAGTCTCAGTGCTATCACTGCTAAGGGCCGGAGTTTGATCCCTAGCCAGAGAGCTGACCCAATATGGTGCAGCCTGTCTTGCCCGCTGCTCCTCTCAGCAGTGCATTTCAGTAGATCTGCCTATTCTGCTCCCTATTCTGTCTCTCATGAATCCTCTCGCCCTCCACACCTCTGGCCTACACCCCAGTTCTTCTAAAATAAAAAGATAGTCTGGATGGACAGGTAAATTGTGGGCATTCTGATTTCCAATATCATAGAACAATTTCAAGTAGTAGAGATCAGGATTCCAACGTCAAGTATTATTGGTGAAGAGGAGAATGAGGGAAAAAAGGATTATTTTGCCATATGTGTTTGGAAGAGCACTTTGAAAATGTCCACCAAGGCAAATGTACTAAAAAACTATCTGTCATGGCAAATTGGGAGCTGATTCAGCTAGGTACCAGGGGACATTAAAATGATGCCTGGATACTGAATTTGTGGTAATGCTGCTTACCAATTGCAGGGGAACATCAGCATTGGACTGAGAATGCTTTCTTGGGGTGTTTAAAGTTGTACTAAAATTTAAATGATTCATTTTGAGCAAATGACTCAGGCATGTCAGGACTCCAAAAATAGTGATAAAGTTGAATTCAATCTATTTATCCTCTGCAATGGGCCAGACACAGTAGAGTGCTAGATGATGTGTTTGTATAGCTGTTGAAAATAATGGTGAAGGGAAAAACCGAAAACATCAGTTATTTCATGCCCCATAAATATGCCAGATGGACTTCACTAGGGACTCAGTAGCAGTCTATTTACCCTAAATAATATGTGGGACAGTGACATACAGTGACCAATGGTGTTAGAATGGAAGTCTTCCTATTTGTAGTACTGGTCATTTTCCCATTGGGTAGAGCTGGCAGAGAGTTTGAATATATGCGTATGTACACAGACAGAAACCAATCAATTTCATCTAAACATCCTAACTGTCTTTAGATTTACTGTACACATTAAAGCTTATATACTTCATGTCATGGGAATATTTAGTGCATACTTACTCTATTTTTATGTATGTATTTATTTTGTGTAGAAGAACTGGGTGTAGGCCAGAGGTGCAGGGATTAGAGTGGGGAGAGCAGAATAGGCAGATCCACTGAAATCCACTGCTGAGTGGAGCAGCGGGCGAGATAGGAGAGGGCTGCTGTGCCATGTGGGTCAGCTCCCTGGCCCAGGATTGAACTCATGCCGCAGTGGTGACAGCGCTGAGACGCAACCCCTAGGCCACCAGGGAGGTCCCTATTCATTATTAGCTCAGGCTCATTCATTGCCAAATAATGATGTTTTCACCCCTAAAAATATAATGCTTGATGATTCTTTGCTTATATTCTGCTTATTATTTTCTGTCTATAAATGTTGCCCAAAGCGTGTCTTCTGCCTTTTCAAATTTCCTCAAATTTATCTCTTTCTTTACCGTAACACTTACAGTTGGTTTTATCCCTTAGTATTTACTTCCAACATGGCTCTTTGTCTTCTGCTCCCACCTGCAGCATGGGCAGCCCCTAGGGTCTCCGTGGAACCCTACCAAGCCCTGGTTCCTGTGCTCCAATATATTGGAGCTCCAGCAACCTCTCTGTGCTGTGGCTTGTCCTGGAACATGTGGTGCTGTTTGTGTGGGTGTCACTGTTCCCAATGCTGTGACTACTTCCTTTTAGTTTCTTTCATGAATTCTCCTTCCTCTGTTCTTTAATGGCTGTGCTTGTGGGTACCTCTTGCCTAGTCCATTCTGAGAGTCTCTCAGTACTTTCCCAGATTATTGGGGACCAGCTAGTTCCATCAGCTCCAGATCACCCTACCCATAGTAGCCATTCACATTAAAACAAGCCCCATCCTGTTTCTTTGAATCAGTTGTTGATGGCCTCCATGGTGGCCTAGGGGTTGAGTCTCAGCGCTGTCACCACTAAAGTCTGAGTTTGATCCCCGGCCAGGGAGCTGACCCACATGGCGCACAGACCTCTCCTGTCTTGCCCGCTGCTGCCCTCAGCAGTGGATTTCAGTCAATCCGCCTGTTCTGAATGTGTCTTTGGTGGATCCTCTCACCCCCGCATCTCTGGCCTGCACCCCATTTCTTCTATGCAAAAATAAATAAATAAATATATCTTAGGAAAAAAACAAATAGCCATTGCCCAACAGATAAAAAACTCTTGCTGTGGCACAGTCGCCCTCAGGGTCTGGCTTCCATCATCTTTATTTCTGTTTTGTTTAATCCACTGCTTTTGTTGTCTCTTAGGTTTTAAAAAAAAGTGCTTTTTTTTTCCTTAAGAAAAAGCATTATCTTAGTACTGCTATCAAATAAACTGAACATTCTTAATAGTAAAATATTCTGATCTTTATTTTTGCACATTATTCTCAAGTACCCAGTTACAATGATATCACATCTCCCTTTATGATTTTTTATGTATTTTACATTTTAAACAACGTGTACAGAGGGAGGGGCATACAATACTTAACAGGCTATTTATTCAGATCAATAACTTACATTATATCTTTGTAAAAACCTGTACCTCTTTAAAACATTTAGCTGACACATCCGTTTTCTTTTTTTTAGCTTTGCTAACCAAAATAGCTTAGATAATTAAAACTAGGTTGTAACTAATGTCGGTATGTAACAGTGATTACAGGTTCATTTCTTTTCATATAGACAAATGTGTCTTATCTGTGAGCCTCATTTACTGTACCTGGTTCACATCCCTCCTCTGTACTCCCTGCACCAAACAGGAGCTGGCTGGGTCTGGGCTTGAGTTCCCCTTGCGGCCCCCCTCTGCCTGGCAATCTCCAGTGTGTTTAATCTCTTGATGCCTTTTCCCCATCGATACAGTAAGGGTGACTGCGATGTCTGTATTAAGAGGAGACCGTGACGGCTGCAGGAAATGAAGCCCTTAGCTGCCGAGCTTCCTGCAATCGACATCCGGTGCTGCCCGTGTTCGTCGAGACTCTTGTTATTACATCAATTTGTGGTGGGCTCAGGGGGGATTTGCAGAGAAAGCTCAGGAAACCAATAAAGATAATTAAAAGTTTGGAAAATTACAACCATGAAAAACAGGTAAAGGAACAATTATTCAGCCAACAGAAGAAAAAGCCCGAGGGGAGATATAAGAAAGAAAAATGATTTCCTAGAGGATACACTCAGACCATTCTCCGTTAATATTGAGAAGAAAGCTCAGCGCAGCATATAGGATTTATATTTGCCATAAGAACGTTTCCCAAACGGTGATAGGCTGGCTAGAAAACTTTGTTCTTAAAACCCCCCCTTTTTTTATATAGGTCTAAAAGCTACGCTTGCTCCTGTTCAGCCAATCTAGTATGCGGTAGCAGAATGCAGAGAAGTGAGTTAGGCTCGAAGTCCTTTTTTCTTTTCCTCAGTCAGTCTCTCTCCAGCTCTCTTTCTGCCTCCATCCATCTCTTTGAATATCTGTCCCCCTATTGCTGTTTTTCTTTCTTTTTGAGTTTTTCTTTCAGCCCTCAGTGCTGCTGCCCCATCCTCCCAGCCTCAATACGCAGTACAAGCTGGTGTTTTACAGAAACGGCCACAACACGGCTATTCTGCCTTCTTCTTTCAAGTTCGTTGTATCTTGTGGCTGGCATTACCGATGTTTGGCTGAGAGGAAGAGTTCTACTTCTACAATGATTGAAGACACAGAAGTTTTTCTGATCACTTAGACTATATGATTTACTTTTTTTTTTTTGGCTGGGGACAGTGTGCTTTGTTGGTGGTATGTGGCAAGACAGGCTCCCTCAGCCCGCCCCTTCTCCAGGCGTCTGGACGGAACTGTGACAGGCCCAGGGATTCTCAGTGTGGGCGAGGGGGGAAGGACTGCCCAGCAGCCGAGGGCGCCTCTCTTCTTCCTGTGCTCTCTCTCGAGCTGGTGGTGTAGGGGTGGGGGGGCTCTTACTTCTTGGAGGCCATGTGGACCATGGGGTCCAGCGCCCTGTTGCTGTAGCCAGATTCACTGCATACCAGGAGATGAGCTTGGCAAAGTGGTCACTGAGGGCAATGCCAGCCCAGCATCAAAGGGAGAGGACTGGGCATTGCTGTTAAAATTGCAGGACACAACCTGGTCCTCAGAGTAGCTCAGGATGCCCTTGAGGGGGCCCTGTGATGCCCACTTCAACACTTTCTTGTTGTCTTCGTGTTTGGCAGCTTTCTCCAGGCGGCAGTTCAGACATGTTGGGGTCTGGGGACATCCACCACCGACACGTTGGGGTGGGGACACGCACCATGCCGGACAGCTTCCTGCTCAGCTCAGGGCAGACCTTGCCCACAGCCCAGGCAGTGCCAGTAGAGCGGGGATGTTCTGGGCCACCCCTCGGCCATCAGCACAACTCCCCAGAGGGGCCATCCACGGTATTTTGGGTGGCAGTGATGGCCTGGACTGTGGTCATCAGTCCCTCCACGATGCCAAAGTTGTCACAGGGGGGCAAGGGGCCAAGCGTCTAATTATATGATTTTCTAAGATCTTCTTCCTCCTACAGTGTGCTTTTCTTTATCTTCCTTTTGAAATGAAGTTTTCCTATAACTTGTGGACAGCACATCTTACCAGAGAATCGTCAAGTTCCTCCATTAGCCAATATGAGAACTTCAAGGGGGAGGACATCATTCAGCAGTGCTGTTCAGAGGAGCAGGGGACGCCCCAGAATGCCTTCCTCACCTTCCAGTGATATCGAGCAGGTCCCATTTCTGACCATTGGGTGCAGTAGACTGCAGGCATTTGTTACTGTATCTCTGTATATATGTGTGCAAGGTTTTGTTGGCGCTGGTGGTAGTGTCTTTGCTCTGTGTTTCCTCATATTTCTTCTCTAATTTTTTCTGTTGGTTTTTTTTTTAATTCCTTTTTCATTGGTATTGTATCTTTTTCTGAGTTGGCTCTTCATGATACAACCTGTCCTCTCGCTTGGTTGTGAGAATCACAAGCAGAATCTTTTTAGCACCGAGGCAGCTGCTAAAGCTCATGTTGTTTGTGAAAAGTTGCATGACCGAATTGCTACGACCATTTTTCCTTTTCTCTCGAGTAGGCACAATGCCTCATCCTTGCCTTTGTTATCTGGTACTAGATTTTCCCTTAAGAACTTTAGAAGCTACCAGGTAATTTTATTTTGTTTCTTTTTTAAGAAAAAAACTAACACTCAAGTCATAGTTGAAAAGAATGATGTCCTTTCCCTTATCAGAAGTTCATGTAACCTGATGAACCCCAGAACTAAAGCTGTACAATATTAACTCCAGTGAGGAGGCACTTTTCTTAAGGGTGCAGTAGAGGCATTCAAGGTAAGAAGAAGGAGCGGTGGTCGCTATAAGCAAGGCTTGGAGTTGCCGGTTTATAATTGTTAGTTTATAAAATTTATAAATGCCACTTAGGTCTTTTCAATTTAGGTTACTTGTAGATTACTTTTAGTTATAATGCCACACATATGTATCAAACCTGTACCACTTATGAGGTGCTACTAGATTATTTTATTAATTCACTTAAGGCCCTAAAAGACCCTTTGTTGTCATCATATTATCTCCATTTAAAATATGTGAAGGTAGATACAGTTTTGAAGAGGCTGAATAGCTTTCCTGAGGTGAAACGTGACTCTCAGGGACAGTCTCAGATTTTTTGAAATTGAACTCCAATTTTCTTTCTATTATACTCTAGCTGTTTCATTTGGCCTCTTGCTTTGATTGATAATTATATATTGCTATTACTTTGAATAGCAATTAAATATTTGGAGAAATACATTAACAGTCTGGAAAATTTCTTTTATATGTTACATCATTCAATTTAATCATTGATATCAAATTAATAATTGACAAAGTAATGAGCATTGCATAATTTGCATGTGGAATAAAATATAAGTTCTAATTATCATGCACAGTTAATGCCTAGTCTCTTTCATAAAAATGTAAAGTTTCCTATGTTAAGCAGAGCTTATATGGTATTTTGTTTACTGCTCTTAAATCCCTCTTTTTCTTTTCATGCTATTTTAGTATGATACTACGTTTATAATCTAAAGAATCTTCCTTCAGATGACAATCAGGATAAATGGTTACGTGGCCACCTGTCAGTAAAATTGATGATGCTATAATGAAATACCAACAACAGACATTTATTGAGCGTTTTTTGGGGGTCAGGCACAGTGCTAAATGCTTTACAAGAATTTGTCTCACTTAGTCCTCAAAATAACTTTGTGTAGAAATTGCCATCAAGTTTCACTTGTAAAAATATAAAAATTGAGGTCAAGAGAAGTTAAGTAGCTTCTCCCTTCCTTCCCGGGGCTGGAAGACTCTAGGCATTGAACCTGGACTTCCTAACTCTGGAACTCAGGAATATCAATGGCTAAATTAAAAAAAAAAAAAAAGAAATTACAAAAAATTATAAACTCAAAAAAGAAAAGCAATTTAAAAACTCTGGATATTTGCCCACTAACAGTCTATTTTTCAGGAAATATTAATATTAAAATTAAAAGTAAATTTTATAAAAACAGTCTTATTTGCTTTATTTGCTTTGTGGACAGATGACCAGAATTATAGCCATTGCTTTTTTTTTTTTTTTTTTTTTGTATCTTGGAGAAGTAGTGTGCAATCATTATAAGGTAAAGTTTCCAAAAATTGCTCATTCCTGTGCTAAACCAATTTAATAACACAAGAAAAGAGCCATTAGTGTCTGACCCAATTTCTAAGAAGTAAATAATCTTTTTTGGTATTTGTTTATTAAGGTCTATAACTCCTTTTGAATGTTTATTTTTTATCCTAGCACTTTATGGTAAGATTAGTAAAGTCTCCTCAAGAGTTAAGACTAGAATAAGACTTTCATAGATATGCTGAACTATGATCAGTGCACTCGCCAAATAGAACTTAAAAGGGATAGCTTATTTTAGCTCTTTCTTTACTTATTCCACTAATCACTTATAAAAGGGGAGCATATTACTTAGTTAAGTTTCTATTTTAAATAAATGGCAACTTTTACTTCTCAGTATTCTTTTTTTTTGTTATAATATATATTTTTATTGTTATTTATGTCTTTTACATTTTGCATTCCCCTTGGGTAGCCCACCACCAATTCACCCGTGATCCATCTCCATGGTCCCTTGTGTTCTTTTCTATTCCATTTTGTGCCCTTTCCCTTCCCTCCCTCCGGCTCCTTCCTCCCCCCCACCCCCACACTGATTGTCTCTCTCCCACCCGGCCTCCCTATAGTCCTGTTATAAGTGAAACCATTCGATATTTTTCTCTTTCTTTCTGGCTTATTTCACTGAGTATGATCCCCTCTAATTCCATCCATGTCGCTGCAAATTGCATG
>PVIJ01022176.1:0-16741 GCA_004024925.1 Scalopus aquaticus
ATATATCTTAGTAATTTTACGATATTTTGATTTAATTTCTTGTGCCATTTCAAGATAAAACTTCAGGGAAACATGCATGTCTCAAAAAGTTGCGTTGAAATAACTCAATTCCCCGTAATCACTAATAAACTGCAATGTCCCCTGAGAGGGGACATCCGAGTGATATGCTAGAATTCCGATGTCCTCTGAGAGGGGACAGTGGAGTGCAAAGGGACAAACTGCAAAGTCCCCTGAGAGTAGACATCCGAGTGATATGCTAGAATTCCGATGTCCCCTGAGAGGGCCAGCAGAGTGCAAAGGGTTAATTAATGTAGTTGAAAAGTGAATGAGGCAGTCTTTCTCCTTGCTAGATAGGATGCTGCCATTAACCATGTAATAAAGTCAATCAGATCTATAAATTTATTTGGATGAACTTCATTTAACACCATTCATCAGTTGATGGATATTTGTGTTGTTTCTACTTTTTGGCTATTATAAACAGTCCTGCTATAAACTTCGGTGTGCAAGTTTTCTACACATATTAAATTTGGCTATGCTTTTTTTAATTAAAAAAGGGAAAGAGTAGAATGACAAGAGCACAGTAGAACTTCTTTTTAATACATTTTTAATACATTCTTTTTAATACATTTCAGGAGTAGAAACTTTTTGGAATTACGGTTGCCATTTTGTAACATAGTCTCCTATCCTTTTATTTCAGTTGGTGCTCAAGCAAATTTTACTTTTGCTCATTTTATAGATGTGAACATTTTGGCCGAAAGTAAATTAATATCTACCCCAAGTCGTGGTTAAAAATTACGAAAAATTTAAGGACTAAAATGAAAAACAACAGTTTCAAATCCATTAATCCATTGAGTTTTAAAATGCTGTTGATAGAATGAAATGTAATATATTAAAATGAAACTGCGTAAATCTGGAGGATGGTTAACTGAATGCTACTCTGTCAGCCATCATGCTTGATCCTCACCAAAACCATCTCATTACAAGTCACTGTGCAGGTTTTCACCTAAACTAACAGTCACCTTATTTCTAAAAAGCAGTACTAATCCATTCTTTATTTCGACAAATATTTATCGAGCACTTACTGCGTACCAGGTACTGGCACATGGGAATCCGAAATGTGAAAAACCTTATTCACATGAAGATTACATACCAGTAGGAAGGAAACCCCAAAATTAGTTAGTAGGTTCTAACTGCTCTGGAATAAACCAAAGCAGAAAAGGGATTAGTGGGCAGCAGGTATGTGTCTGTGGGGGCAGCGATTTCAAAGATCTGAGAGCCAGTGACATCTGTATACTTAAAGAAAGTAAGGACACAGGGTGCCAGAGTATGCAGGAGTGGAGGGTTAAGCAGTGGAAACTGTAAATACAAAGGACCTAAGGTGAAGACATGCCTAAATAGTTAAAGGAACAGGAGGTAATGTGATTAAGTAACTGGAACAGAGGAGTAAAATGAGGAGGGGATAACTGGGTGCAGAAAATGTATTATCAAAGGCTATTAGGATTACGAAAACTTTTACTGAAGCCTTTTGCTTGAACAGGGAAGTTATTCAATCTGATGTACCATTTTTAGGGACTGTGTTGAGGATAAACAGGCAGAGGCAAGGAAGGAAGTTGCGGGATCACTCAAGAGGCTCTTGAAACCATTTGTTTGAACTAAGGTTGTATTTATAAGATGGTAACAGATGATAAATTTTAAAGATTTGCTGATAAAAAGAACATGGACTATAAAAAAAGAGATGAGAAGTTGAAGATGAACTCAAGTTTTTGGTCTAAGCAAGCAGAGTGACAGCTGTCTTTAACTGAGCTGGGTCAGCACTGAAGGTGGAGCAGGGTTGGAGGGACATAATATGTCATGAAGCAGCTGCAGAAGATGTCAGGGAGATCAGGGAGATGGCTAAAGGGAATGAGTAGGTGCCACAAGCGAATGGGGAAAGCCAATATGTGGTATCTTGAAAGCCAATTAAAGAATGTTTCCTGGATGTTGGGAGTGACCTGTCACACCCCACCCTACTCTACCCACAACACCCCTAGATTACTAGGGTTTACTAGGCTGATCTGACTGGCTAGGCAGGTATCCCCTTTTTCCCTTCACAATTTAATATGCAGCCCTCCCGAAGCTGCATACTTAGTCACAGAGAATGACTTTTCTGATAGGTGATGGAGTACTATTCTTTGGTTAAGTGTATAGGAGAGTCAGAACCCCCCCCAACGAGCTCTCAGGAATGTGTTTCCAGTAGGGAGGGATCAACTGTAATAAATGATGCTGCTGGCCAAGGAAGATGAGAATCTGCTCACTAGATTTTTGGTTACATGAAGTAGATGTCTATGGGGGCTTGCTGAGAACAGCTTTATTGGAATGATATGGGGGACAAAAGCCTGGTAATGGATTTTATTTTTCATTTTTTAAAATGAATGAGTAATGATGAGCATGTAAGACGCTGCAGGAATCTGTTCACCAAGGGAAGCAAAGAAATGGGACAGAGGCTAGAGGAGGGAGTGGCTACTTTAAAAGGCTTTTAAAGATGGGAGAAATAACATGTTGATACACAGCTGGGAATTATCTGATAGAAAAAAGGAAAACTGCCAATATTGGAGACAAATGGGAGACTTACTGGAGTCATGTCCATGAGCAGGAGAGAGGGGACTGGTTCTCAAAACAAATGTAGAGTTTGGGCCTTATAGGAGCAGTGTCAGAAAATTGTATCATTTTATAGAAAAATGAAAACCTCTACTTATTTTCAAAATTACATATAAAGTTTAAATGATCTACATATAGCCTTTAAGGGTGGAGTTGTGTTTGCAAGCTCTTTTAAAAGACCAAATTTCTTTTCTAAATAAATTTCTTTTCAAAATTAGTTTTGATAAGAAATAATTTTCATAGCTTTAACCAGTAAAACTTCTACATTGCACTCATAGAGTGAGATGTATCTTGTTTTCAATTAAAAAGGCTACAATCAGGCTCTCCCTGGTGGCACAGGGGTTAAAGTCTCAGTGTTGTCAAGCTATTGCCTGCTACTGCAGCATGAGTTCGATGCCCAGTCAGGGAACTAACCCACATGGCACAGCAGACCTCTCCTGTCTCGCCTGCTGCTCCCCTCAGCAGTGTATTTCAGTGGATCCACCTGTTATGCTTCCCACTCTGTCTCTGGTTAATCCTCTCATCCTGCTGCATCTCTGGACTACACTCCAGTTCTTGCATGCATAAATAAATTAATAAATTTTTTTTTTAAAAGTCTGCAATCAAAGACCAAACACAACCTCACTGTCTGTTTCCTTATTTGTAAAACAAGGGTACTAGTGTCTTCAGTGTCATAAAATGTCCCATTTAATTCTCTCTACATTATAAGTGTTGATTACAACACTTGATTCATAATATGTACCCAATAAATAGCAGCAATTGTTACTATCTTATCTAAATAGGAAAATTTAAATAAACAATATGAAGGTATCCACTTAGAGGATGAAAATAGGGCAATGTTTCTCAAAATTTTTTACTGTATAAAAAGAAAATGATAATATTTGTAAGAGTATACCTGGGAAAACAAAAAGATGGCTGGAGAGGCTTCAGCAGCTTAAGGACCCTGCTGGCACCCCATGGGTGAAGGCAGTGGTATCTGGAGAGTAGTGGAGAAAACTTGTAGTAATAAATTATGTAATTTCAGGCAAGTACTTCTGGGCTTGGTCAAAGATGCCACATTTATAAAAGATCAGGAATTCAGGGTTATCGTCCTCTCTAAATCTTGAGCTAGTGGCCATGTCTAATCATCCATCTCTGAGACTAGTAAAGTGAGAAACATTCCTGTTGTCCACTAACTGTTGCTCACCAGATCTTGTTATCCTACCACCTAAATATTCTTTAAATTTAGCTCTTACTTGCTTTCCATTGCTCATTTTCACTTAGACATTGCAACAGTCTCCTAACTCTCTCTCTCTCCCTGATTTTAGGCCCTATTCAACAAGAATCCTTCCACCTTACAACAAATTACAAAATATAAATACATTGTATCACTTTTCTACCATAAAACCCCCAACATTTACCACCGAAAATAGGGTCTTTGGAAATTTGACCCTATCCTATTCTACCAGCTTCCTTCACCACATGATGAACTACAAAATGCAGGTAAATCTAAGTTCTTGAATAACCTGAATTCATCTTGCCGTACACCTCAAATATCCTATATACCTTGAAATACTTCATATAAATTAAGCAGTGAATTCACTGGGTAATCATCTCCACGCAAAAATAACACAGTTAACATAAAAGATAGCTAACAATAAAATTTCATTTACAATTATTTGAGAAGATACTGAGTTATCTGTAAGACCATATACTTTCAGATAATCTAACTGAAAAGACAAAGTAGAATATTCTGAAACTTTTCCATAAAAAACTATACAGTTATATGGTAAGATATAAACAAAAAGCAGTTAGTTTTTGTAAGCAATAATGAGAAGTTTTAAAACAATGGAGTGAGCCTCTGTATAAAAGTTCCAATTCACTTATTGTAATCCATTACATATACCCAACTAATCTTTATGAATAAGCTTAGATTCCATATTCAAAAGTGCTTACTCTAACTCCAAGATTCTACACAAATTTTAAGTTTATATCATTAAAATTTCTTAAGTACTTCTGTAAAATGATAAACTATGGTGAAGAAGGCTTTTATTGATAGAGTGGGAAAATCACTAAAGCAATACTAATTACACCTAAAAACTTATTTTCGATCAAGTTTTCCTTTCCCTCTATTTTCAAAGCAAAATTGAATTACAGCATCATACATATTCTACTTCTGACAGTCATCCTTACCATTTTTACAGTTTCACTGTGAGAATAATTTTTTGTATTTCTGTGTTTTCAATAATAACACTACTTTTGGAAAGGGCAGTTTTATTATCTTGAAGACCTAAATAACACTGGTTGACAAATTTTTACAAAAGTCATATCACTGAAACAAAATTAGTCATTTCCTATCAATTTGTATTTGCTCCACATGAATATGACAAATTTTAATTTTGGCTCTAGCTTTTTTTGTAATCTGCAATGAATTGATGTTTACATCACAAAATGCATTCCAATCAGTGGTCAACAAATTTTTACAAAAGTCACGTTACTGAAATAAAATTAGTCATTTCCTATCAATTTGTATGTGCTCAACATGAATATGACAGTCAAATTCTAATTTTGGCTCTAGTTTTTTTGGTAATAAATTGATGTTTACATCACGAAATGCATGCCAATAGTAATAGACCTACAGTTAATACCTGTAAAAAATCAAGTCATAGACTACTTCTTGGATTTCTTTGCTTGTCTTTTGTACAGCTGTTCAGGAGTATCTCTGGGGAGTGTCCAGCAGTAGGCAGCCAGCATTGTAGTGGACCATTTTCCCCGGTATCTTTGTTCCATTGATGCAATATCTTGATGAAAATGTTCGCCATGTTCATCACTAACCATACCACAGTCTTCAGAGAAGAACTCCAGATGGGAATGAAGGAAGTGGATCTTCAGGGACATATTGCAGCCAAGTTTCTGATACTGCATCAGCATATCTTCTACTAGGTTCCTTGTAGTTTTCTGCCCTAACATTCCCAAGAAAGTTTGCAGACACTAGGCGAAAAGCATTCCATGCTTGTTTCGCATCACCCTACAGCAAGTTGTTGAACTGGTCATCTCAATGCAGATGGACTGTGTGGGGAGAATATTCTCAACTTCTTTTGCTTCATTATTCCACCGAAAAGAGGAGGAACTAAGCAGAAGTAGCAGTCTTTTACGTGGTTGCTTGGCTCTCTCCACACCATGGGGACTCCAAACACATTGATGGTCTTTTGCCATTTAACCACTGTGAAAGCTGTGTTGTACATGTAGCTCAGCATATATGCAGGGCCCAAGGCTTGTTTTGGTCACCAACCTTGCATCCCAAGTAAAGATGATAAGCTTTCTTCACTTGAGAAGTGATACTTTTCTTCTGGTTGGCAAATGTCACTTCCCCACAAATACAGCAGAAGTTGTCCACGCTATTAACGCACTTTCGCGGCATGACTATTCTGTATTGTGCCTAAATTGATAAAATCGTAACAGTTCTATGAAACAGTAGCTTAAACTGTCTCACACAAAGTCTGAAATATTTTCAATGCGCCACCTTTCCAACAGGGCTTTATATAGAGCACTGCTGACGTTAGCTTACTTCAGCAGCCACCTGGCAGTAGTATTGCATTGCATCAGAAAATGATGCAATCAACTCTGGATGATGTGTGCATGATGGTATTACGCAATGTGATGCAATATTACATCATTCTAGGCTGATTAAGGATGTTGTTGCAGTTCTACTGGATAAATTTACACGGTCAAACATATAAAATGAATTACACGAAATATCTTCAAAACGAGAGCTAATAAAAAATTTCAGGCTTATATTCATATTCAGCACACCAAGATACTACAGATTAGGACCTTTTTAAGTCAGTTATGATCTCACTGTTGACCAGTGTAATCAGCTGAATTTATGTCCTCCAAAATGTCTATTATTCATTAGAAACAAAAATTAGCCATTTTATGCAGAAATTCAGACTGAAACAAATTCTATACAGACTCTTGATACCTACATTATGTTATTTAAGAAAAACAGTTAAATGCTTTAAAGATCAATACTAAATAAGTTATATATTTTGTAATAGTGACTTTTAATGATGGTAAGCAATTCCATAATGTTATCAGTTGACTTTTATATAATGCTCATTTTTCTTAAATTGCCAACACAAAGAGGAAAAATATTTTAAAGTTTCACACATAAAGGTATCAAAATAACTATTTGCAAATAGTTTAATAATTTATAATATACTTTTCACATATATATTATCTCAGCTAGAACTTACTAGTCACCCCATGAAGTCAATTTCATAAAAAGGGAAATTAAACTTAAGGGATATTAAATGACATTTTCACTCAGATAATAAGAGGTACATTCAGAATTTGAGCTTAGTTTTTGGATCAAAATTTTTTCTATAGTATATTCTCTGTTCAAGGGATATATACATCTCAGTACTATAATAACTACTAAGCAAAAAATCATTCATACTAAAAAAAAAAAATCTCACCACTGGAGTTTTACTAATTATTTTCTAATGTTTCAATCGACATTTTAAAGCAGCTATTAAGAATTACAAGAAACTGGGGCCTCCCGGGTGGCGCAGTGGTTAAGCGCTGCGCTGTGGAGCTGTCGACAGCTTGCGCTGCGAGTTCGATGTCCAGCCCGGGAGCATCCCACATGGTGCTGCCTCGCCCGCTGCTCCCCTCAGCAGTGTATTTCTGATCTGTCTGTTCTGCTCCCCACTGTCTCTGGTGAACCCTCTCACCGCCCCACGCCTCTGGCCTGTACCCCAGCTTGCTAGGTATAAATAAATAAATCTTTAAAAAAAAAAGAATTACAAGAAACTAATTCACGGATTGAACCAAGAAGATACATACATAAAATAATCTTAACTACAGCATTTTTGATGTACCCAAACACTCAAGTTCTTTCTTTGCCTATCTCTATCTTTTCTTTAGTCTTTATCTCTTCTACTCTCTGAACGGTTATTAACTTCACAAACTACAGGTATGACTGTAGGGGCAGATTTAAGATTGGTTGGCACGAGTACCATTCTTTTCCCCACATCTAAGAAGAAAAAAGGAAAGATCTTCTTTAATATCCCCCAATGTATAGAAAGCAAACTAAAGGCAAAATATATTTCTCTAGCCTAATCATTTAACTTTAGTCTCAAAGTGTTCATTGTTAAGGTAAGTAAACTATAACTTTGCAAGTATATTTCACTCATTTAAACTCATTATAATAGCACACTTTCATAAAATACAAGTAATTCAATATTATATCTTTAAGTCTCTAGCAAGGGATTTATTTACCCAGATACAAAACTACCTAAATACCTAAACTTGTTTTGAGTCATGTGTTTTGAAACAAAGAACACTAAAACTCTTTCCTCACTGTTTTTAAGTTATAAGAAAGTTTCAAAAGAATGAACTTAAGATTTATTTTTGCTTTGTAAAAGACTAGTGGGACATAAGCTATGACTATAATGAAATCCTGCCATTATGAGGAAACTGTGATTCATAGAGATTCAGCCACATAAAATACAGGTATGAATTATCATAAGGTTGATAAAATGATAAAGGTGGGTGTATACAACTGGCTGGGTAGGATTCCCTGTGCAATTCAAATCCATGTGAGTTGGGGTGCGGTTTGGCACCACCTGGTGGCAGCTATATACACTGGCTCCAATAACCATGGGGTCATTCTGGGTCCTAATTACAGGCTATTCTGGAAGCAGGCTTGGGCTTTTAGGGCAGCAACCCCAGATCTAGGAATCTTCTGGGTAGTTGGTGTCCATCTTAACATGGATGTGCGGTTAGAACTACACTGGGGAAATGGAAACTGCTTTCAGGTGCCATGCTTCCAGAAATGGTTCTGTTGACTGTTTCTAAGCTTCCTCTATCACCATCTTAGAGAATAAGAACTAATTTGTCTAAAATTATGTTACCATAGGACGTACTTTAAAGGAATTAAAAAAACAAAACAATAGCAACAAAACTAGAAATTCTCAAAAAGATCATATACAAAGTTTATGGAGCTATGTGTATAGTTGGATATAATCATGCAGGTTTATCACAGAAATAATCCCATAAATTTTAAGATTATTAATTCAGTCAATAAAAGTCTATAGAATCTGTAATTGAATTAAAAATAGTACTAAAAATGATGATTTGTAAATGATAAAAAATATCACTTGTAAATTTTATCCTGATATTCTTACATAGTCAACTCTTCAATTTGCACATTTAACAGACACTTCAAACAAAGCTAAATTAAGTTTATCATTTTTAATTAAAGTTTTATCTTTACTATTTTAAAAGCTGCATCATCATCCACACAGTTAACCTATCCAGAAATCTGGTGATATTCCTAACTTCTTCTCACTCCCCAATTCTATCTTCTCACTGAATCCTGTTGATTCCACCTCCTAAACATTTCTCTAATCTGGCCCATTTCTCTCTATCTCTGCTGCTACCAATCCAAATCCATCATCATTTCTCATCTTGATAATGGAAACAACTTCTAAAAGTGGCCTATCTATCTACACCATTATTATATTTCTCTAATCTATTCTCCATATTGCAATGTTCTCTTTGCATTAAATAAGATCATATAACACATATACTTAAGAAATTTCAGTCGTTCCTCACTGGTCTTGACAATGGTCCAAATGCATCATTTGGATTCTTGTTTCCCCTTGTATTTCATCTCTTACAACTCCATGTTTTTCTCAATTCACACTGTAGATATACTCAATTATTATCAGTTTATTTACAAAGTTTCATTTTGTCTCCAGGTTTTTAAAGATGTTGTACACTCAATTCCCCAATTATTTTCACTCCCTTAACTCATAATCTTAACCTCAGTCAACAAGTAGGTGTCAATATGAACATTTTTCCCTTCACAAAATCTTTCCTGAATTTTTTCAAGGCTGGGTTAGACACACCTTGAGTCCATGTGGTCTCATCCTAGGTATCCTGCCATTTTTTCCATTATCATCAAACTTAAAATCATTATTTATCTATTTGCTTTCATCCTCCATTAGAATACCAATTTGTGAAGGCAGAGGTCACTGCTATACATATGGCACCTAGCATGTATCTGGCATATGGTGAGTCTTGGTAAATATTTGCCAAATAAGTGATTTATTGCTCTGAGAGCCCAAATGTAAGCTTTTCTAACATTAACCTTGGTTAATGTACATTTAAAAAGTAGATGTTTATTATGCATATTGAACCTGCATTTTGAAGAGCAAATGACCGTTAAGGTACAGGATCCTTCTTAACTAACATAGGACTGGGATCAAAAATTTTTTAAAGGATAAAGAACATCTTTGGCATTCCTTAATCTTTTCATATGCATCTGTCCCCAGTCTAACTGTTCCTGCAGCCCTAAGATAGCACATTCATAAAAATGCCATACTTCAGTTAGAACATGAACAACTATGTGCAGCAAACAAATCTTAAAATCAAAAAGTATGGCAGAGTTGTGTTCCCCACAGGGTGGGTCCCCAGTGAAAAGATTAAGGACAGTATGCTTGGTTACAGCTCCACCTCCCCCATATCGACCTTCTGAAGTACACTGCACATACGGACGGCAGAGAGTCAGATCTGGAACGTCAGAAAGGAGGGATATCAGTGGTGCCAAAAACCAAAGGCCAGAACCTGCTCTCCCACCCAGCACATTTGCACCAACAGCTGGACTCCTCCAGGCTCTGTCTCTACCCATTACTCTGCAGTTGCAATATCAGGTCTCTGGACCGATGGAAGTACAGAAAGGATAAAAATCTAAAATCACATAAATCCATAGTGCTCCCTGCTGGAAAAGTAGAAATAGTTACAATCTCTAAATTACTGCCACAGACACTTAAAAAAAATAAGAAAATCTAAAGCAGCAACATGGACAGACAAGAAACATCACACATGACATCTTAAGGCCTCAGGTGAAAATGATAATCACAAAGAAAGGACAACCAAAAAGACATGGAAAATTTTATCTTCCTATAACATTCTCATTTACAAATGTATCAAAAAGAATTAAATACTCAGGAATAAACTTAAAAAGGAAGTAAAAGAGCCATACAAGGAAAACTAGAAGACATTATTAAAAGAAATAGAAAGATAATCCTTACTCATGAACTGGAATAATTAACATTGTTAAAAGACATCTTCCTCAAAGTAATATACAGACTCATTTTAATCCCTATCAAAGTTTCAATGGCATTCTTCAAAGAAAGAAAGTACAATAAACATTACTGAAATTTATATGGAATCACAAAAGATCCAGACTAGCCAAGAAAATGCTGACAAACAATAGCAACAGAGGCTTCACACTCCCAGACTTCAAATTACACTACAAAGCTTATTAATGAAAACATGATGGTACTGGACTAAAAACAGACACACAGTCTAATGGAACAGCAATGAGAGTCCAGAAAAAATCCACACTTAATACGGATAATCTATGACAAGAGTATACCATAAAAAAAGTAAAGTGTGTTCAACAATATATTGGGAAAACTGGATATCCAGAGGCAAAAGAATGAAACTAGACCACTCTCTCACACAATACGCAGAATGAATCAAAGATTTGGATATAAGACCTGAATCCACAAAATACAAAGAAGAAAATACATGCAGTATACTTTGACACTGGCTTCAGTGATCTCTTTGGAACTCAATTCCAACAGCAAGGGAAATGAAAGCAAAAATAAACCAGTGGGTCCACAGAAAACTAAAAAGCTTCTCCATAGTGAAAGATACTGTTATTACAATGAAAAGACACCCTACCAAATGGGAGAAAAATTTACACATCATACATCTGACAAGGGATAGTATCCAAGATCTACAAAGAACTCATAAAACTCAACAAGAAAACAAATAACCCAATCAAAAAAACGGGAAGAACTAAAAAGACACTTTTACAAAGAAGACATACAGATGGCCAACAGGCACATGAGAAAACGCTCACCACCACAGAATTGCCTCAAAACCACAGTGAGGTCCCATCTCTCATCTCTGAGAATGGCCTAGAGAATAAAGACTACGAACAAACAAGTCCTGGCAGAGTGTGGAGAAAAAGGAACACTAATATGTTGCTGGTAGAACTGTAGATAGGTTCAGTTCCTTTTGAAAACATGTGGAGGTTTCTCAAAATATTAAAAGTAGATATGCTATGTGATGCAACAACTCCACTCCTGTATTTCTACTGAAAAAGTGTAAAAACACTAATTTGAAGGTATATTTGTACTCCTATGTCCACTGCAGTACCATTTACAATAGTCAAGTTATGGAAACACTTAAGCGTCCAATGACAGATGGATAGATTAAGAAGATGTGGTATAGGTATACAATGGAATTCTACTCAATAATTTTAAAAAAAGATGGAATCTTACAGTTTGCTACCATGTGGATAAAATTGGAGGGCATTATGCTAAGGAAATAAGTTAAAAGCAGAGAGACAAATACCAGATGATTTCATTCATATGTGGGGTACAGAAAACAAAACAAAGACGGACAAAAACAAACCCTAAATATCTAACTGCTACTATCAGAAGGAGAGCTTGGGGGCTGTGGATCAAAGTGTGGAGGGTGATGAATGGACTATGTTAAAGGACTATGGTGCCTTGGTGGTGTAACATACATCTGAATAGGTGTGAACCTATATCTCTGAGTGATACATAGTATTAGATAACAACATTACATCAATATAAAAATAATATAGTTAAAAAAATAGATAAAACATTCAAAAGTCATATGAACTATAATAATGATATAAAAATAACTGTTATTGAAATAATTAGTACTTATTATTACCTATTACTACCAAATCACTAAGCAAGGGAACTAATATATAATGTTTTAAGAATAAGGACATGAATAAAATGATCCTTCGTACGATTACCTAATGTATCTTTCAGGGCCAGAAGCTAAATGAGGCAAATGTAATATTTCATATTATTACTCCTTTTTAAAAAAACTGGAGAAATCATTGGTATGTTACAGGAAGAACTACTGTATCTCATATTCTGTGTTTTATTTACCTTTCCTGTCTATCCTAAATCTGGACTGAGAAAAAGGTAAAAAAGACAAGTGACCAGAGTAATAAAGAGAGAATAAGAATACCAGAGTAAAGAGGCCTAAAGTCTAATAAACCCTATTTTAAATTAGTTATCAAAGCTCTTAGAAATTTAATGTCCCATTATATTTAGATGTATTATGTTTTCTTTAAAGTATTCAAACAATCATGGAATTAAATGAAGTTTAATTCCAACAAGACTATAAGCGTCATAAAAAGAGAAATAACACATAAATTTTCTACTTTTTTTTCTCACCTGTTTTCCCGTTCATACATTTCCCTAGAGGCACTTCGAAGTTGGTCAATTTCTTGATTAGTTTTCAATTTGATTTGTTCTAATTCATCACGTAGTTTATTTTCATATTCTGTTTTATAATGGTCTCTGTAAGTAGTCAGAAAAAATAACCATGTGAATTTTTTTTTTGTAAAAGAAATAGGTTTTTGCTTGTTTTACACAACTTTGATATGTATGTCAAATATGCTCTATGTATACAATGTTACCTAAAAAACACAGTAATTAGATATATTTCATATTCCCAAAAATATGACTCCAAACTACCTCCATATAAGATCTCAACCTTTTAAACATATTGCCCTCAGGGCCTCCCTGGTGTTGCAGGGGTTAAAGTCTCAGCGCTATGGCCAGGCATTGCCTATGAGTTTGATCCCCAGTCTGATCCCCACCTGGGAGCTAACCCACATATTACAGCAGACCTCTCCTCTCTCGCCCGCTGCTCCCCTCAGCAGTGATTTCAGTAGATCTGCCGGTTTTGCTCCCCATTCTGACTCTGGTGAATCCTTTCACTGGGCTCCCTCCCCCACTTCTGGCCTACACTCCAGTTCTTGTATGCATAGCAAATTAAAAAATAAAAATAAAAATAAACATAAACATATTGCTCTAAAGACAATACTACATAACGTTAATTAATTCATACTAAATAATTATTTATGTTCAGAAACATTTTACCTATAGTTTTTAAACTTGAAAACTGATGCAAATGGAATGTCTTTCCTTCACAAATAATTAACTGGTGTGGTGCACAATAGGAGAAAACATTTTAAAAAATGTAAAAACAAAATGACTCTAATGGGCTCTTTACAAATCCTTTCCTTCTAAGCACAATAACCACAGTCACTGTGATCTCTTAGCAAAGTCACAAAGCATTACCTAGGGTATTAGTAGGAGCACTAACTAATGAAAAATGCCATAGGTTAAGGGAAAAGTTATCAATGTGTGAAGTCTTAAATGATAAAATTTAGAATTTTTTTTAGTTTTTGATATGCTAATAAAAATAAATAACCTAAGGATTATAATGGCTACATGAATTCTAAAAACTTATACATCTATTTAAAGAATGAAGACAGAATTAAAATGCAGAAATCTGATTCCAGAACTTATATATTAAAATGGTATGTAAAAACTGCCTCTTCATTCTTCTTTCCTGTTTTTTTGAGTCAGAAAAAGGTCAGCTTGGTCAAGCTCCACAGGATCAGATTTTCTTCAGAAGGATATTTCTATAGAGATAATGCTATACCTTTTTTAAAAATACTGATATAGCGATCTTAGTTATAGGGAATTTAAAAGGTTATTTCATTACCAAAAAAATTTATAAATAGCTATATGTACTACTACCTAAAAGAAACAATTTCTGAAAATACATGTTAAGAAAAAAATCAATTGGGTAAGCATATCTTGTAAGTCAACAAAATCAATTATTTTATCTATCACCCCACAGAGCTAAAAAAAAAAATGACTATCCGTTACCAAAGTCAAGAGCCTCCTTAGGGAAGATGATGTTATTTTAAATCTATATATGTGGAAAATAATGTAATTCTTGCCTGGATGTTACATATTTTTCATACATCTCTTCTCTAGCTTTTTTGGTTTCTTCCAGTTGAACTTCGAGTCTCTCACGGCGATCCTCTTCATGGGCACAGCGAACACTAAGCTCCATGTTTTGGCGATTGAGATACTCTTTATCCTTTTGCAGTAAAGTAACAGTCTGTTGCAAGGTGACTACCTACATACACACAGAAACAGTGTTCAGAGCATCTCATCTCTTTATCCAAGTTTACTGTATTGTTTTTCATTTATGCTTTTCATTCACCACATCAAAAGGGCTAGTTCCTATTTTGTAATTTTCTATTCCTAAAGACCTACTAAAAGTCCCTTTTTCTGGCAACTACATCAAAAGGGAAAAAATGTCCCTCCCATAATTTGGCCCTGGGCTATGTTCACAATCACTGTACAATATGATACAAGTGACTCTATAAGCTTACCTCTTTTGATAATTCACTTCTTTCTTTAGTTTGAGTTACATGAGAGGCCTCAAGTATTTCATGTTTTCTCCTTAAGTCAATTACTTCCTGGTCAAGTGCATCACGTTCACTATAAAATTTAAATACATTTATTTTTACTAAAATAAAATTCAAATACATAAATGTAAATTTTCCATCCCTTTTTACAACAAACATTTAAAAAGGTGGACTATGTTTCAGAAAACTGAATAATGGGGCTTTGGTGTCATTCTATGAACAATAAAGTATCTACTTAACAATTTTAAAAGGAATTTTCTGTTCAAGACCTTGCTCAGATATATAAATGTGAGTTTATTATTTTCAACAAATAAATATGTAAACTACACTAGTCAGTAAAATAAACAATAAAACTTTTTAAGGTACACTCTGGTATCTTTTCAATAATCATCTTCAATCTTATCTTGAAGCCAAAAGCTTTCAAGAATTTATAGATGGCTCTAGGCTTTCAGTTCAGGGAGGGTCAGAAAGCCCTATAAGTCATTACTCGTTTTGCATAGCAGAGAAGCAGGCAGGCATCCTTGTGAGTACTTCATTCACAAATTGTGTGTGATCCAGAGATACTAATTTCCATTTCAGACCAATTCTTCCCCAGAACTGGACAAAATCTATACCAGGTATCATTTAAAATAAGCAGAGATACATATTAAGTCAACTCTTAACTTATCCTTTCCAATCAGCATCAGTGCTTTTGCACTTTATTTCACCCGCCCACCTTGAATTTTCATGGAGACAGTTTTTCTTTTCATTAGATTTTCTACAATTCATGTAGAAGACTTTTTTTTTCTGTTTAATAAAGTATGTTTTGAAGAAAAGTGAGCAAAGTGGTACAAGTTAAAAATAACAATCACTGATAAAACCACTAGCCAAAGATGACAATTAGTTTTAATTTTCTCTTCATTATTTATATAAATATTACTTTAAGTATTTTGTGCTTTTATGAGCAAATATTTTTATCCTCACAAGGAAACAATCATGCTCCCTTTGCTATGTTTTTTTTTAATGTAAAGAGTGATTATAAAGCATGACATAACAATCACAAACTTGCTAGACACAGTCACTAATGGTTAATATTTGTTTATATTTGCATAAAGGTTTTGTTTTATTTCTCAAAAAAGATAAACTCTAGAGGCATTTAAAGTCCTTTTTATTCCCTTAGTATTCCTGTCATCCCCTAAATATATTAATGAATTTAGTGCTTCTATATCATGCTTTTAAAAACACTTTGATTAATTTTTAACATTTTGTCATTTTTACTACTATTACTTATTAAATTCACATTGTCATATATAATCCCCTCCATCTCTGTCATTCATATATGTGAATGAATATATGGGGCTGTCGAAAAAGTCATGACGTGTTTTTGCTTGAAAAACAGAAAAAGGACATTAAAGCTCTAAATAAGGACCTAGACCACATGGGATTAACAGATATCTATTGATCACTTCACCCCCGAAAAATTGAATACACATTTTTCTCAAGTGCACACGGAACATACTCCGGGATCGATCACATATTAGGCCACAGAACAAACCTCAACAGATACACTAAGATAAAAACCTTACCAGCCTTCTTCTCCGATCATAAAGGAGTCAAACTAGAAATAAAACATAAAAAGGAAAAAGGGAACCTCCGTACCTCATGGAGGCTGAAATCCACATTACTGGAAAACCAATGGATCAACGAAGAGATCAAAGAAGAAATTAAAAAATATCTAGAACTGAATGACAATGAGGACACAACTTTCCAGAACGTCTGGGA